>JAXCLQ010044422.1:0-20770 GCA_035584115.1 Cedrela odorata | reverse complement strand
AATTAAACTGATTAGTTGTTAAATTAGGTGAAATTAAATTTTGTCGAAAAAATGTGAATAGTGACTGTATCGTTGCGCTGAATTTAGATTTTGAAATAATGAGTTATCATGTAGGATATCCTTACCTCTATGCCATTACGATACCGATTTACCGGTATGTGACATAATAAATGATTAGTTTACATTAATTTTTGTTTCCTTGCTGTGGACTGTTTGATGGAGTCAAACATAAAGAAAACAAGTAGACCAATAATTCTACCTAATAAAGATTTAAAGAAGCCGTTTGGGACTTTAGCTTCCTCTTCGTATTTATTGTTAAAGTGAGGAGGAAGTCAACTTGTGCGTGCTATGGCTACCAACACTCTGAATTTTATTCATTAAAATAATAGGGCAATTTATGGTAAAATATATATAAAATACAGAAAATGGCATATATATATATATATATAGTTTGTTGTAATATTAACTTTAGTTATATTAATTTTTAAAATGATTATAATTTAAAGAGTATTATTATGATTATAACAAAAAAATTGAAAAACCATATAAATCAAAATATTTTTTTTCAAAAATTTGTGTGGATGTTTTTAAAATCAGTAAAATTAAAATGTCTATTGAATCAAAATTTAAGGGTGTTTATATCTTTTTTCTATAAAATAATATTGTTATAAATGTTACCATAATCTGCCTACTCAAAGATTGAGCATTCATCCCTACCTGTTTTCCATTATCGGATGAGAACCAAGAACACCATCTTTGTCACACACTAATATCTCAGTGTTGTGATGACATAGAAGTAGGGATATCCTACCCCTATGAGTCTTAGATAAAACCTGTGATGCAAATGAATATAAATCATATTCCTGAACTCATACACATATACTAAAGGCTCATGCCCATCTACGAACTCATATACATATACTAAGGGCTTCATACCCATCTATGAACTCATACACATGTATTAAGGGTTCCATGCCCATCAACATCAAGCCAGACATATATCAAGATACTCATAACAAATAATATATGCACAAAAATATATAAAAATCACATCATAATGTGTGTACATTATTGGGAGTTATGCCCAATATACAAAACAAACAAAAATAATTACTCATTGGTGACTGCATATAGAATCTAAAATCTCAATGCTCTTCACGAATATCTTCTAGAATCCTTAACTAAAAAAAAATCTACAATCATTGAAAACTGTGGTGGAGTAAGTTTTGGGAAAAACTCAATGAGTGGATTCTGAAATGAAAATTTTAAGTAAATTCAGTTTCGAAATAAAATATGTTGAAAGTCAAAATCAATTTCAGACATAAATCATACTAACAGGACATCTACTGCATATTATTATAGTTCCAGAATTATAATTTCAAATAGTCACATGAAAACAAAAAAATAAGCAGGGATGTGTACAGATTTCGAGTCAAATATCAAATCGTCATTCGTCCCTTATTTCTCACATGTACCGGTACTTCCACAGAACACAAATCAGAATGTGCTTTTAAGGCACATAAACTTCCCTCCTTATGTCTTCCAGCTAGGGTTAAGTAAAAATTGAAATAACGACTAGCATACTATCAGAAATACAAAAATCAAAAATAAAACACAATTCAAAACACAATAGCCGCCTCTAAGCCTTAAAATCAATATCTCAACAACTCCTCCACAACAATATACACATAGCTCAAAATCTCATTTTTCATATAAAGCAGAATGTAAATCATTTTATAAATAAATTATTTCTTATTTCGTAAAACATTAAATTTTATAAGAAAATTTTAAAGAAATGAAAAATATGTAAAAATTCACTCACAAGTGTCGCCAAAAATAGAATAGAAACCCGATCACAGGGGCTAGATAACCACTCCCTCGACATATCTATAACACATTTATACTAATTATTAATATAATAATTGACATACACATTCTTAAAATTTAACTACGACATTGATGTACAAAAATGCTTTTTCCCCTTTTTGAATTCTATTTTCTTTTACAATCTAAATTTAACAATTAATAGTTGAGGTGTCGATTATACTTAATTTACTATTACTAACAAATTTTACACGATAACACATTATTTCAAAATCTAAATCAAGCATAAATACTACTATCACTATTTATATCTTCTAACAAAATTTAATTTCATCTAATCCAACAGCTAATCAGTTTAACTCTAGTCTGAACAAGTATAATCAATAAAATTGTCTGTGATAAATAGTAACTTCATGATGAACAGTAATTTTGTGATGAATAGTACTATTATCAAAAAAATATTATTGCAAAAATATGATAATGATGTTGGGAATCATACTAAGGGGTTAATTTAACCCTAAGAAGTCTAAATTGCGAGTAATTTTGAAAATCCCCAAATTATAAATAGTAACACTATTCTCCTTCCGACTTAATCGTCGACCAAATTGCTCAAACAAAATTCTTAGAATGTAGCCCATATTATGTACGTATGATTAGCAGTAAGAAATAAGACTTTAATTAATTAGAAATTGAGTAATTTGAAGGAGACTGAAAAAAAAACTAAAAACGAAAGGCATAAAGGAAAGCTATTGGAAAAGAAGAAAAATGCACTATGTTTAGTTCTTGCCTAGCTTTAATTGAAATTAAGATTTTAACTATTTTACTCCTGAAAAAATTAAAAAGAGATTAAATAGAAAAGGATAAATGTGTTATTTGTAATTTTCTACACATATGTTATGTTCTGGGCTTTATTCTCTCTCATCTGATATCGAATTTGACTCAAGTTTGATTCATATCAATCCTTATTCAATAGAAATAAACTGTTAATCAATCGAATTTTTCAATCAACTTCAATTTTTTGCTAAAAGGTCGGCTGCGCGAATAGAACTTTAAAGAAAATTTTTCTAAACTTATCATATTGTTATCAAATTACTCTCAATAGCTGAAACATTAATACAAAGTTATTTACTTAGTTTTCAAAACTTCTATATAATTTTATAAAATAACAAAATTACTCCTCATGTGTAAAATAACTAAAATGCATTTGGTTTAAATTTTGAGACATTACAATCTTCCTTTACACATAAATATTGAACACTTGATGACAAGTAGGCATAACACGTATAGATTCTGAATGCCACATCCTTCACATAACCGCTCACTATTTTGGAAGACACGCAAGTTTATAATCGCTCAACTACTCAACAGTCCACTACCTCAATAACTATTCACAATCAATGGGTGGTTATTTATAGGTCTGTCACATACGGATAAATCAGTATCGTGATGGCATAGAGGTAGGGATATCTTACCCTTATAAGCCTCGGATAAAAACCTGTATATATAAACTGTAATACAGAGAACTACCAATCATATGTATGACTCACACACATACTAAGGGCTCCATGCCCATCAATACAATTCCAAACATAAACCAAGATATTCAAAAATATAAAAGTATATGCATACATATCAATATACATAGAAATATACAGAAAACACACTCATAATGTGTAAACATAATTAGGCGTCGTGCCTAATATACAAAACAGACCACAACATGAACTCCTAGGTGACTGCATGGAGAATCTGGAATCCCAATGCTCTTCACGAATATCTCTTAGAATCCTTACCTAGCAGAAAATCCTGCACTCACGGAAACTGTGGTGAGGTGAGTTTTGGGAAAAACTCAGTGAGTGGATACTGAAATGAAAATTTTAAATAAATTGAGTTTTGACATAAAATATGTTTAAACTTAAAATCAATTCCAGACAGAAATCACATTAACAGGATATCCACTGCATATTATAATAATTTCCAGAATTAAAATTTTAAATATTCAAATGAAAACAGAATAATATGCAGTGATGGGTACAGGTTTCGGGTCAGATATCAGACCGCCCTTCGCCCCCTACTTCTCACATGTACCGGTACCTTCA
The DNA here is from genome assembly GCA_035584115.1 of Cedrela odorata. Classification (NCBI taxonomy): domain Eukaryota; kingdom Viridiplantae; phylum Streptophyta; class Magnoliopsida; order Sapindales; family Meliaceae; genus Cedrela; species Cedrela odorata. The sequence goes on along the minus strand of JAXCLQ010044422.1, from coordinate 16,847 downwards.
TATAACACAAATCAGAATGTGCTTTCAAAACATATAAACTTTCCCCCTTATGTCTCCCGACTAGGGTTGAGTAAAGATTAAAGTAATGACTAGTATACTGTCATAAGTACAGAAAACAGTAATAAAATACAATTCAAAACACAGTGGCCTCCTCCTGGGCTCAAAATAATATCTCAACAACTCTTCCTCAACAATACGCAAATATAACTCAAAGTATATCTCATTTTTCCATATAAAATATAATGTAAATCAATTTATATATAAATTATTTCTTATTTCGGAAAACATTAAGTTTTATATAAAAAAAAAATTAAAAGAATGAAAAACATGTAAAAATTCACTCACAAGTGTCGCCAAAAGCAGAACAGAAGCTCGATCACTGGGAGCTGGATGGTCGCTCCCTCGGCTTATCTATAACATATTTATACTAATTATTAATATAATAATTTAAGTACACATACTTATAATTTAACTACGATATACAACAAGTTTTCCCCCCCATTCTGAATTTTCTTTTATTCTATAAGATGAATATAAGGATTAATACATGAGTTATCGATTATACTTAATTCTCTCTCACTAATTAATTCCACATGATAACACATTATTTCAAAATCTAAATTCAGCGCAACAATACAATCACTATTTATATTTTCTGATAAAATTTAATTTTACTTAATCTAATAACTAATCGATTTAATTCTAGCCGAAACAAGTATAATCTACAAAAATTGTCTGAGATAAACAGTAATTTTCGGCGTAAACAGTATTTTTCGGTATAAATAGTAATTTCTGGCATGAACAGTGCCCCGTTATGCACAGTAATTTATCGAAAAATGTATAAATACGACAATAATGAAGCTATGAACTATACCGAAGTGTCAATTTAGTCTTAAGACGTCCGGATTGCAAGTAATTTCAAAAATTCTAAATTTGTGAATAGTAGCATTATTCTTTTTTCCGGTTCAATTGTTAACAGAATCGCTCAAACGAAGCTTCTAGAATGTAGTCCGTGTCATGTACGTGTGATTTGTAGCAAGAAACGGAAGTTTAATCGATTGAAAATAGAGTAATTTGAAGGAAATTAAAAAAATTTTAAAAAATAAATAAAACAAAACGTAAGTGCTGGAAAGAGAGGAGAAGATGGCCTGTTGGTTCTCAGCCAGCCTTTTATTTGAAATAAAATTTCATAAAATTACTATTTTACCCTTAGAAAAATTTAAAAAGAAATTAAATAATAAGGGCAAATATATCATTTGAAATTTTTTATATTCTAGGCTTAAATTCTCTCTCGTCTGACCTCGAATTTAACTCAAATTTAATTCATATCGATCTTTATCAAGTCTTCTTTCGGTAGAACTAAACTGTTTATCAATCGGAATTTTTTATTAACGCCAATTTTCGTTTTAAGGTCGGGTGCACGAATAGCGTTTTAAGAAATTTTTCTAATTTTAGTAAATTGTTATTAAATCACTCTCAATAACTAACTAAACATTAATACAAAGTTATTTACTCGGTTTTCATTATCCCGACGTAATTTATAAAATGACCAAATTACCTTTGATGTATAAAATGACTAAAATGCCCTTAATTTAAATTTTGGGATATTACAAGGTCATCTCCTATAACCGTTCAATTATGATCTATAAAAAATGAAATTTGTTCACAGGAAGGAAGAAGAAAAATTACCTTAAGGTTATGATATCAAATTATTTCCTAATACAATTCTCTCAACTCTCTTTTTAAACATTAATTTTTATTTTTGTGGCTGCTTGGATTAGTAGACTCATTGCTGGTTTAAGCATCGAAGTGTTAACATCAATACCTTTGATTTTGTCTTTTTTACAAGAGGTAGATACCGAGAAGCCGAGAACAAAGATTCTATTTGTTCACATTTGATATCAAAAAAATAAAAATAAGTGTCAATAATAAATAATATAAAATGAATTTAATTTTATATAAGATAAAACAATATATTTGTTTAATTTGATTAATTTTGATCACAATATATAAACTCATTACAGTTAGAATCATTTGGTATAATATTTTCTATGTAGTTTTGTACCACATGTTATGAGAAACATGAATGGCCGACGAGTGTATTTTGTTTCGTGTATGGTCATCAAATAACTTTATTTTTTTGCGAGTATCAACTAAATTAATCAGTAAAATTATTTAAAATTTCAAATTTCAAATTTTACAATCATTAACTGGTGATGCTGAAATGTACAATTAAGTCTAGCAATGTTACAGCTTTATGTAAGTATGGAACGATTAAGACATTTTTAAAATTAATTACATCAAAATGATAACTCTAGTTTTAAATGCAAAGTGAAAATATCAATAAATCGATTTGTCTAGTTTCTATTACAAATTTATTTTCTCCCACGTTACAATATAATTATTTTTTAATTTTTATCTTATACAACTTATATTTGATTTATATTATAAGAAAATCTTAATTCAACTTCAAACAACTGCTATTTTATATAAGTATTATATTATAAATTATTTAGAATGCTGAAAAAATTTGCGTAATATTGAAGATTCTTAAATTTTAATATTCATTGTACGAACCTTATTCAAAATTAAATTAATGAAAAAGATTCAAAAGGTGTATCTATAACGCGTTTTCTATTAAAAACAATTTGTTGAATTAAAGTCAATTTTAATAAGTATAAAATTAAATCTTCTGCGTTATGAAATGAACTATTTTTAATTAATTTACTGAAAGTAACTGAAAACAATAAATTTTAAATATATATTATGTAGGCTCATTAACAAAATTAATGAGAATTAAATCATTTCTATATTAAAGACAACAAAAATAAACAAAGTTAAAATTAAAAGAGAGATTACAAAACATTTAACATGCTATTTTATAAAAATTTCTTTATGAAAATCATACAGCTATAACATAAATACAAACAAGTGTGCCGTATATAGTGAAAACTAAATAAAATTATATATGATTTTTTTTGTAATTTTTTTTTTATATTTATGTATTATTTTAAGTTACAAACTTATCATTTATAAGTTAAAATATAAAACTTAAAATTTAAAATATTGAATTTGTATTTGTATTTGTATTTGTCTCAAATTGTTATACTTAACATCATAAATTCTATAACATAGATTATAAATCTTACTTATAGAGATCATAAAAATTCCATACTTGTGATAATATCATTACATTGCATTTACAATATTACTAGGTCCAAATTAATGGTTTTGAGAATAGCTACCGCCATTCCATAAATGATAAAAGACAGTAGAATATCATAATATTCATTGCCTAATTTACCCTTTACAAATATGTTATTTTCCATTAGATAATTAAATTTCACACGAGTTTTGTGTTTATTTAGATGGAGATCAAGTGCGCGTGATCCAGCCCTTGTCTGTTACTCACATTGTCACAATAAAATTTTGTGCATGATAAAAATTCCTCCCTTTGGAGCAATCAAATCCGGTCCATGATTTTAAGATGTAAATTTTCTAGCTGGTAGTTTGACTTCTCTTAGACATCGTCTTGTTTAACGTCCAACTTTTTTAAGATTAAGAGTGGAATGCACCTGCAAAAAAATAATAATAATAAAATAGATTATAAAATATGATTTAATTGATTATTACATATTACAATTAACATTATTATTTATTTATTGGATCAAATACAAAACTTAATCGCAAAATATAAAAAAGAGGTGCAGAAGATAACTATATCATTTATAACAAACTACGGTAGTTCATATGTTATTTGCCCTAATGTTTAATCAAAATCATGGTATTTCAAGTAAGATAAATAAGATATCTTTTATAATTTGTGTTGCGCGTCAGTAGCTTATTTGACCACAAATGCACTTCAGTTGTTAAAAAATAATTTTATTAAAATTTTTTTTTTTATGAAAGTATCATAATATAAGTTTTTTTTAATACTATACAAGTTTAAACAACAATAACAACAATAAAAAGACTATATTTATGAAAGTGTCAAAATGCTTCTAGAAAACAAGACTTTTTTCCTCTCTTTTTTTTTTTTTTTTTTTTGTCCGGTTTATGTGTTGTTTAAGCTTGTATTTTAGTAGAATATTGAGAAAGTGAAAAGAGTTACGTACACAGAAAAATAAAATAAATAAATTGTAAGGAATAAATAGGAGAGAGAAGAAATCCATCTTATTGAGTACAAGGATACCTACCTTTTATTAACTTTTGTTATAAAATAAGAGAGGACAAAGAGTTGTGAAAGCTCTAATTATATTCTTAATCATTCAAAAATATTAGAAATAAAAGGATAAGATTTTATATAAAAATTTGTGTTAAAAAATAAGGGTTGTTGACAGGAATGACAATTTTATACACAAATCTGCAAATTCATTAGTACCCAGTTCTAATAGGACAAGTTTTGTATACCTTTTAATAGGTTTGGGACGATTTTGAAAAAAAAATCGTACCAAAATTGGGATGAATATAAATATAGATAAATATATATATTTATAAAATTATTAAAACTACTTCACTGACTTATATATTATTATTCACTATTTTTGAAATCATATTGGATAGATGTTAGCTACAATTGAAAAAAAAAATGAAGATGTGAACTTTGTAACTATTATTTTGGATTTATGAGTTCATAAATTTTCATTTTAATTTATGAGATTTTATATATGAATTTGTAAAATAATTATATATTTTTTATGGAATTGTTGTGATCAATTTTATTTTATGTTGAATGTACTTGATATATTATGTGAGTGGTGTATTTTATTTTGAATTAATACTAAAAATTTGTAATTTTAATTAGTTAATTTATAAGTTTAAATTTGATATTTAAAAATAATACAAGTATAGTTGAAAATACGAAAAAAAAAATCGATAAACATCCATACAGATTTAGTAAATGTTAAATATCCGTTTAAATAGGTTTGATGCGAATTTAATATTAAATATTTTTAGCAAATGCAGGTTTAGAAGTATTCATTTCAAACCCGATTTAGTGTTATCCCTAGCTATTGAATCACACCCCCTTACACCCACGCACACTCACGCGCACACACGCACACATTAGAACAATTTTGTTTTTGTAAGAACATATGTTACAGGATGTGTTAGTAAGAGTTATAAGAACGATATAATGGTTTCAATTTATTAACAAGACAATGCCTTACACAAAAGATAATAAATGGTTAATCATTACATCAATGCAATAACTTTGTCAAGACATGTTTACCTTCTTATTGAAAAAACAATAAATGTTATGATTGGGTGGATTCGCTGCTACGAAGGCCCTGATAAAATATTTATTATACCCCTTATAAAATGTTTGTTACATCATTTATCTTTTCCTGTAAATAAAGGAAATATATATGTAAATACATACAACAAACTATAACATGAACCGTTCTTGTATTTTGTCAAATTAGTGGGCAAATGCAACATATATCATATATATGCATAAAACAATCATACAATGATTTTATTACCTTGTATGTTAAACTAAGTGAAGAAGAAAACCTTAAAATTACAAAATCTCTACAATCTACACCATCAAAGGGAGAAAATCAATATGGCCTAATGGGAGAAATAGAGCTAGGTTTTTTTACAATTCTTTTTCCTTTATTTTTTTAGTAAAGTAAGTCCCCTTTTTATACTTAACATCTATCCATAAGTTACAAAATTATCCTTAATTATAATTAATAGATAAATATGTACTATAGAGCAAATGGTAATTATCCAAAGTTTACTTAACCATTAAGTAAATATAATTAAGTATAACATCAGGTTTAATTGTAATTATCTAATAATTACACATTTACATTTAGATCCTTTGACAATCCAATTATCAATTAGGCTATGTAATTTACATTAAATTACATAATAATTCAAAGTTAATAAAATTCTTCAAATACTTTCAAGAATTATAAATATATATATATATATATATAACACTTATATATATTTACTTCAGCCAATATATAATCTAGAAGGTGCTAACCTTCTTACCGATAATATTTCCTCTCTCCCAAATATTTCTCACAGCTTTTGGTTATTCATGTGACCATGTGGGTTTACTATAGAATAGCTGTGAACTTATTCAGAACTTTTTGGGTTTTAAACTATTAGAAAGTTCAATCACAATGGTTAATATCTACTAATGTGTCATAGCCCTTATACTACAATGAAGATGTACTTCATCGAACCTCATTCCAATTGTACGTATTGTGTGGGTAAAATCCTTCTATTGTCTAATTCTAATTAATTCAGAACTTATGGTATGTCAAAACCTTAAACCGATATGAGTACGAACTATCGATCGATATGTGCTGAACTCGTCATAACGAACTCCTTCATGTGACATTTCATCCATTATGGCTAGAGATTTACTTTTCAACCATTTATCAATGTTCATTCAAGAACTCGAGTTCGAATCAAGTCAGTGGAAACTTCAATCTTATATATATCGAGCCAATAGATCTCATCTTGACCATCGTTCGTTTCCATATGCAAATAACACATGACCAAACTAACTTTAACATACAAGACGCGATTAGCCTCGTACTTATATACCATATGAACCATATGCATCTACATCAGATTCGACTATGATGTCTCAGGTCAAAGAATTACATCACATACTATTACAATTATATAATAAATCATTGACTATATATATTACCATATGATTTATCATTGTGTGGTCATGTTCAAAAAAATAGTTCTCTAACTATGCAATATTGTTGCCCATTCAATATCATTTATGTAGGAAACGTCTTTAATAATATCATTTAACAATTAAATGAATTATTCAGACAGTTCACAAATACACTTTATTTATACGCATGACTAAATAAAGGAAACATCTTATATTTGTGAATAAATAACTCTTTCTTTCAAATAATGTACATATACAAGATAAAATATCCTTGAAGCTGACAATACGAATGACTTCTAAGGCATACCCTAACAAGCTCCCACTTGCACTAAAGTCATTCGTTGTTGTATCTCATACCCATCTTCTTAATATGATAGTCTACACTTGTTTTTATATTATCGTTTTAATCAGTAAGTCAACGAGATTGTCTGTCAAAGATACTTTACTTTATGGATTAATATTTCTCTAACTCCAATGAACTCTCTCAAAATGTGATATTTATGCTAAATATGCTTAAACTTCTAGTGTGCTCTTGGTTCCTTTGCTTGTGCAATAGCACTAGTATTGTCATAGTACACAGTTATCAGATAAGTCATACTAGGAACCACACCAAGTTCAGAAACAAACTTACGCATTCAAACAACCTCTTTTACTACTTCTGAAGCGACAATATATTCAACTTTTGTGGTAGAGTCTGTTGTCGTAGTTTGTTTAAAACTTTTCCAACTAACAGCACCTTTATTACATATAAAAATAAATGATAAGATAGACTTTCTATCATTAATATCAGACTAGAAATCTAAATCTGAGTATCCCTAAATGTTCAACTCTTGACCTCCAAAACTCATAACTAAATCTTAAGTTCTTCTCGATTACCTAAGGATCAATTTCATAGCTGACCAATGTTTCTCCCTTGCATTAGACTGATATCTACTAGTAAAATTTACGATATATGATATATCAAGTCTTATACATAGCAATGTGTACATTAAATTACCTATAGCTAAAGCATAAGGTATGTTATGCATCCATTCCTGCTCTTCATTGGTCTTTAGACCTATATCTTTTGAAAAATGAAGACCATAGATGAAGAGCAAGAGACCTTTCTTAGAGTTCTCTATGTTGAACATTTTCAACATTCTTTCTATGTACAATTTTTGGGATAATCTTTTTATTCTCTTTACTCTATCTCTATAGACATGAACTTCAATGACATAGGTCGCCTCTTCTAAATTTTCATAGAAAAGGTTCTAGATAACCAGATTTTCATCTTAGTTATCATGCTTACAGCATTATTCATCAATAAGATGTCATCTACATATAATATGAGGAACTTGATGGCATGATCTCTAACCTATTTATAAACATATGGTTTATCAGGGTTTTACACAAATTCATATGATTTGATCACCGATCAAATCGAATATTCTAGCTCCTAGAAGCTTGCTTCAATTCATAAATGATTGATGCAACTTGCATACCTTATTTTTATCTATAGTAGATACAAAACCTATGGGTTGTTCTATATAAATATTTTTTTCAAGATACCCGTTGAGAAACGCGGTTTTTACATCCATCTGCCAAATCTCATAATCATGATATGCAACAATGACTAATATAATTCAAATTGACTTAATCATAGCTATTGGTAAAAAAAGTCTTTATAATCTAACCCATGTTTATGAGTATAACTTTTTGCCACCAGCCAAGCTTTATAGGTCTCTACCTGGCCATCCCTACCAATCTTTCTCTTGAAGATCCATTTACAGCCAATATAAAATATTCCTTCTAATGGATCAACAAGTGTCCAAACTTGATTGGTATACATGGATTAAATCTTATAATCCATCGCCTCTAACCATTTACCTAAATCTTTATCTAGAATAGCTTCCTCACAGCTTCTAGGATCATTACTAAGATGAGTTTTTCTGACTAAGTATGAGTCATACTTATGCTCATGGAGAAATTCGTATCATTTCTAAGGTTTTGATACTCTAGAAGATCTCCGAACCGAAAATGGTACTAAGGTTTGCTGGCTAGACAATTTAGCTACAGCGGTGTCAATTTTAGGCTCTAAGGACTCTTCCTCAATATTTCTACTTACAAATATCTCATACGAAGTCTTTTGGACTGATTTTGATAAAACTTTATTATGTGCACAGAGGTCTGAAGGGTATATTTCCATAAATATGTTGGCAAATTTGTGAAGTTCATCATTAATCATACCATATCTAATATAGTACGATTTCTCCGTTCTACCACACCAATAAGTTGTAGCGCATTAGGAGGAGTCAAAGTGAGAAACTATTTTGTTATCCTTTAAGAACTCGTGAAATTCTGTACTCAAGTATTCTCCTCCACAATATGATCGTAGAAATTTAATACTTTTTTTATTTATTTTTCTACTTTATTCTTGAATTCTTTAAACTTTTCAAAGGATTCAGATTTGTATTTCATCAAATACACATACTCATACGGTGACATAACATCAGTAAAGGTAATGAAGTACTCAAATTCACCTCGAGCTATCTTACTAAATGGTTCACACATATCTGTATGTATGAGTTTCAACAATTCCTTAGCTCTCTCACATTTACTCTTTAAGGGTGATTTGATCATTTTTCTTCGAAAACTTGATTCACAAGTTAGATAAGGTTCTAAACCCAATGAGCCTAAAATCACATTTTCTCCAAGCTGAATCATATGATTTTCTCCGATATAACATAATCTATGATGCTATAAAACTTTAGGATTTGTTTCATTGTGAATTCTTTTCTTGATAAATGATGTAACTGAACCAGTATTGGTTAATTCAAGAACATACAAACTATTTGTATTTATTGCTTTGCCTACTAATACATTTCTCAAATGTATCAAATATTAATTTCTATTAAACTATATAGAATAACCATATTTACATAATACAGAAATAGAAATAATGTCTCTAGTAGCCCTAGCAAAGTGTAACATTGAGTCTAAACTCAAAATGTGCCCTATAGCCAATCTGAGCAGAAAAGATCCTTTGGCTTCTACAGCAATTGTTACTCCATTAGCCATTCTCAAAATGATCTTGCCTTTCTCAATGTAGAACTATTTGACATTGCCAACAAAAAGAAACAAATATGAGTAGTAGTAGCTGAATCAATTATCTAAGATTGACTATTTAAAATAACATTTACTTCATAATCATTTATATTACAACTATACATACTTGCTTAAGTCTTCTTAAGACTCTCTAGATACTAAGGGTAATTCTTCTTCCACTGTCCCAGTTTCCCACAATGGAAAAGAAATTCCCTTAGCTTTGGCATTGTTTACCTTAGACTGAACTTTCTTAAAGTTCTTTTTCTTTGGACCAACTTTTGACCCTTTCCTTTACGGCTTCATTAACTTCTTGTTAGTCTCACTAGTAGAAGCCATATGAATATCCTCATATCCTTTCCATTTACTGTTTTGTCTATAGAACTCCTGAAGCTCATTGAGTAGCTCAAAAATAGCCTGCTCAATCCTATTTAAATTATAGTTAGTTAAAAACGATTTATAACTAGAAGAGGGGAATTGGATAATCAAATTGACTTTGACGCTGTTAGGGATGACCATGCTATATACATCCAATTACCCCAAATGATTTATTATCTTAATGACATGAAAATCTGGTGGTACTTCTTCCTTAAGCTTCACGTTGAAAAGAGAAGCACACAACTCGTACTCCACTACTAGAGAATTATCGCCATACAACTATTGTAGAGTGACAAGGATATCATAAGCATTATATAGCTTCTCATGTCTAATATGAAGTTCTGGATTCATCAAGGCTAATATGTAACCTCGAACTCTCCGATTATCATCATGCCATGGATATTTCAACCAATTTGAAAAATAACAATCAAATACTTTGAATATTATTATAATACTCTAAAATTTAAACCAATGGCTTTTTAGTCATTTTACACATGAGGGGTAATTTTGTTATTTTATAAATTTTATGTCTTTGTGTTAAAAACTGAGCTATTAACTCTGTATTAATGTTTAATTAGGTATTGAGAGTTATTTGATAATAATTTGTTAAGTTTAGAAAATTTTTCCTTAAGGCTCAATCTGCACACCCGACCTTCAAACAAAAACTAGTGTTAATTGAAAATTTTGATTGATGAATAGTTTGATTTTACTAAAAGAATACTTGATAATGATCGATATGAATCAAATTTGAGTCAAATCCGAAGTCAGATGAGAGAGAATCGAAGCTTGGAATATAAAATATGTGTAGGAAGACAATAAATGACATATGTGTAGGAAGACAACAAATGACATATTTACCCTTTTTCATTTGATTCCTTTTTAATTTTTCCAAGAGTAAATGAGTCATTTCTTCACATTTTAATTTCTATTTGAGCTGGACAAAAAGCAATGCATAGCATTTTCTTCTTCTTCTTCCTGTGACTCTATTTTCTTCTCCATTTTAAATTTTCTTCAATTTCTCCAAATTACTCATTTTATAATTGATTAAAGTCTCCTTTTTTGTTACTAATCACACATACTCGACACAGGCTACACTATAGGAACTTTATTTGAGCAATTTGATAGACGATTAAGCTGGGAAAATAGTGGAGTTACTATTTATGATTTGGAAATTTTCATAATTACTCGCAATTCGGACGTCTTAGGGTTAAAATTAACCCCTCGGTATGATTTACAGTACCGTTGTTATCGTATTTTTGTATTTTAAATAATTTTTCAATAATAATTACTATTCATCATAGACATTTTTTCGATTATGTTTGTTTATGCTAGAATTAAACCAATTAGCTGTTAAATTCTACGAAATTAAATTTTGTCGGAAGATACGAATAGTGCCAGTAGCGTTCGTGCTTAATTTAGATTTTGAAATAATGTGTTATCGTGCGAAATTAGTTAGTAATAATTAGTTAAATAAAATCGACACTTTGAGTATTAATCATTAGATTTAGATTGTAGAAGAAAATAAAATTAAAAAAAAAAAGAAATCTTGTTGTATATCAACGTCGTAGTTAAATTTTAAGTATATGTACTTCAATTATTATGTTAATAATTAGTATAAATATGTTACAAATACGTCAAGGGAACGGCCATCCAATCAATAGTGATCTGATTTCTGTTCGGTTTTGTCGACACCTGTGAGTGGATATTTATTCTTTAAATTATTTTTATCTAAGTTTAAATTATTATTTGTGAATTAATTGTTAAATTCATAGCAAATAAATTGATTTACATTATACTTTATATAGAATATAAGATTTACTTTTAGCTATATATATATATATATATTGTTATGGAGAAGTTATTGAGATACTGATTTTGAGGCCAGGAGACGGCTTTTGTGTTTTAATTGTAACATACTGATTTTGAGATATATATATATATATATATATATACAGACACATTATACTTTACATAGAGTATGAGATTTGTGTTTCTGACCTCATGTTAGACGTTATTTCAATTTTTACTAAACCCTACCTAGGAGATATAATTGTACCACAATAAAGAATCATCGAACCTCATCCCAATTGTATGTATTGTGTGGGCAAAATCCTTCTCTTGTCTAATCTTAATCAATTCATGACTCATACAATGTCAAAACCCTCAACCGATATAAATACGAACTATCGATTGATATGTGCTGAACTAATCACCACGAACTTCTTCATGTGACATTTAATCCACTATGGTCAGATATTTACTTTTCAGCCATTTATCAATGTTCGTTCAAGAACTCGAGTTCGAATCAAGTTAGTGGAATCTCTGATCTTATATATATTAAGCCAACGGATCCCATCTTGACCATCATTTATTTCTATATGCAAACGACACATGACCAAAATGGCTTTAACATACAAGACATGATTAGTCTCGTACTTATATACAATATGAACCATGCGCATCTATATCGGATTCGACTATAATGTCTCAGGTCAAAGGATTACATCGTACACTAGTACAATTATATGATAAATCATTGACTACATGCATTACCATATAATTTATCATTGTGTGATCATGTTCAAAAAAATAGTTCTCTAACTATTTAATCCATACTAATGTCCTAATAACATGATTTTCACGTTACCCGCACTAATTCATCTCATGATTTTCACCGAAAATATTCAGTATACCTACTATGCAATATCGTTGCCTATTTAATATCACTTATGTAGGGAATGTCTTTAATAATATCATTTAATAATTAAATAAATTATTCGGACAATTCACAGATACACTTTATTTGTATGCATAACTAAATAAAGGAAGTGGCTTATATTTGTAAATAAAGAACTCTTTCTTTCTTTAATAAATAATGTACATATACAAAATAAAAAAAAATCCATAAAGCCGACAACATGAATGACTTCTAGAGTATATCCTAACAATAAATAGGTTGTTTATTCATTTTCCTATAAATAGGTAGTTTATTCATTTGTAAGAAGAATAAGAAAAGTTTAAGAAAACTTATTGAATTTCTCTTTAAGAAAGTTCTCTCTTTTTTATTTTCTTTTTATATACATTTGAGCTAATAGTCTATTTACAACATGTTACCAGCACGATCCAATTAAGCAAAATATTTATATTTTTTTTTTCTTTAGTTAAGTACTTTTGTGTTACAGCATGATCCAAGTATGCAAAATATTTACGTTTTTTTTATTAATTACTTTTGTTTTATATTATTCTTGTACTATTATACTATTGATTTTATGTAATCATTTTATAAGCCTGCTCTGTAGATGCCATTAAATTGGATTTTTCACATTAAAAAATAAGAATGAGATATTTCATATATTTTATTAATATTATTATTGCAACCTGAAACTTACAAAAGAAATGAGGTGATTATAACTTGAAATTCTAAAAATCAACCTTACAACCTGAAGTTCTAAAATTTAACTTCAGTACTTGAAGTTCTAAAAATCAACCTTATAACCTAAAGTTCTAAAACATTATTGAAGAAATTGGAGTAGAAATAGGAGAAACATAATTATTTGTCTACTTATTTTGATTTTGACATTTTCATTTTAGTAAATATCATAAATATCCTTCAATAGACAAGATATGCTTTAACTTACAATAATACAGCAATATTCTAGCAATCCACAAAACAGATTTTCATTGTTACCTCTTCTAACTACTCTGAGATTCTTATACTACATAAAGATAGTAAAGAATGTATATGGTTACGATCCGTTATCCATCATATTCAGAGAACATGCAAAGTGTCTTTTACTACTGATATTCCAACAACAATATATAAAGACAATGTTGCTTATATTACTCAAGTTAGAGGGTGATGCATTAAAGAAAATTCATCCAAACATATCTCATTTAAAATCTTCTATACTCATGAGTTCTAACAAAGTCAACAGATTGATATTAAACAGATACACTCCTCTGATAATTTTGTTAATCTCTTCACTAAACTTTATATGCATCAACTTTTGAGAAGTTAGCATATAACATTGGTATGCATCAATTCCGTAAATTGACAAATTGATATTTACTATCTTAAGGGAGATAATTTCATCAAAAGGAGCATAAAAAAGAACTAAAGAAATATTTGAACAAATGCACACTTAACTTTTTTTCTTTTGTTTAGGTTTTATTAGCAAGATTTTTAACGAGGCAGTATTAACCACATCTAACAAAATAAAATATGGTGTAATCCAAAGGGGAGTGCTATGATTGGGTGAATTCACTGCACAATCAAATCGACTTAATTATTATATAAAAAATATCAGTGAGAGCCCTTATAAATATATATATATATATACACACCCTTATAAAATATTTGTTACACCTCTTATTTTTTCTATAAATAGAGTTGTATAATCATTTGACAGAAGAATAAGAAATACTTAACAAAGATTATTGAATTTCCCTCTCAGAAAATTTTCTCCTTTCTCTATTTACTACTACTGTATAGGAGAATCTCAGGTTAGCAGCTTAGCCCAATATGAAGACGAGAATTAAATTCATCCGCTTTGTAGCGTAGCCCAAAACGGTGAGAGAGTTTAATTCCATCGCAAGAAAATTAACGAAGAGGCATATTGATTTCCATTGCATAATCTTGATGAGAATATCAATAACAATTGATCTTGTTCCGTTTACATATACTTGCTTCAACCATCGATCTTCTTCGAGGATTAATTTCAATTACAGTTACTGTGAATCTAATAAATTGCATGCTCTAATACAAGGAGTACCAATCAACAAAAACCTCGACAACAAATCTCCATCTGAAAATTGATCCTATAACAGCTTTAAATTTCAAGCTTTAAGGCGCCTCAACCCGAGATAAGCCAGTAACCTATAGCCCACAAACATCAACAACAACACGCCAATGCTCACCACGGGGCTAATTTGCCCAGCAATATCTTCTTCAACAAACTTGCAGCTTGCACTTCTGCTTCCATGCAGGCTATCAGAGCAACCTAACAGAAATGAAATTTTCTCGCCATCTCCGTATTGGGCTTTGATAAGCAGTTTGTAGCTGTAATATGTGGTAGAAATATACTTGATCCAAGCCACGCAAGATGGCACCTTATGTACGTAATATCCTCCTGTTAGTACAAAAGCTAGCATTGTGACTGTAACAATTGTTGATGCCTGTTTGGCATCCATGATAATCGCCCCTACAGCTAGGCCAAGTCCTTGAGAGACAATCACGTGGCCGAGTAGAACCAGAAGCGTGAGAAGAAAGGCAGTGAATTCAGGTTTCAATCCGGTCATCCAGTAAACAACATTGAGGAAAACTGTGGGGAGGATGAGCTCCATGGGCAAATCTCCGATGATTCTAGACATGAAATATGAAGAAAGAGTGTACATACCCGAAGCCCTCTCTTTCAAGAAGATTGCACGCTCTTGAGGAAACGCGAAAACGGAGTTAACCGATGGTAAAACTCCCCAGAAGACTGACACGAAGAAGAAAAGCCCTAAACGATCCTGAATGTCGCGAAAATCCGAATGCCACCACATTAATCCGGCTAAAAGTGAAGCAGCGATAACTTGGAAGACTCTGAGGCTGTTCAAGGATTCATGTTTACGTTCTTTGAGGCTTCTTTGAAGGAGAATGCTGAATTGGTTAAACCAAGTGGAAAAGCCAATTATGTTATGGCTTCTGTGTTCTTTAGAAGAGTGACTGTCTACTAGAAGCGCTTCTTTCCTTGGAAAAGTTGTAGCTTCCGAGCAAGCATCTTTTACTTTCGGAGCCAACAAGGTGTTATATGAGGCAACTAGGGTTGATTTCACGTTCTGCTTTTCTCTTTCGCTAACGTTATCAAGATGACATACACCCGAAAAAAAAATACAAGCAAATCTAGAATTAGCATCAATACACACTAAATACTTAATGGATGGAACATAACTCACATAATCAATTTT
This sequence comes from Cedrela odorata, assembly GCA_035584115.1. Classification (NCBI taxonomy): domain Eukaryota; kingdom Viridiplantae; phylum Streptophyta; class Magnoliopsida; order Sapindales; family Meliaceae; genus Cedrela; species Cedrela odorata. The sequence goes on along the minus strand of JAXCLQ010044422.1, from coordinate 787 downwards.
CATTAATCATAACTAATTAGAAGCAACCATATTCATTTAACTATTATCTATCTGGAACTAATAAGAAATTTTAAAGCAAGAAAAAGGGGGATACATGATACAGTTATTCAAATTATTCCATTGGTGTATTTTTTTCATATACAATATGCTTCTGTTAGTGGGTGTACATGATGTATAAAATTATCTAAACTAAAATATCTCAATATACAATATATCAGCAATAAATTTCAGCCAACTATGACTTGTGAAACTGACATTTGTCACCTAATGAGCAGATCTCAAAATTATTATGATATTTACATATTGTAAGATTGCAAATAGAATGAAAAACAAATCGTAAACGCAACTGTAATGAATTAAGAAATGTTATAGCTAGGTTGATTAGTTTACTAGTGCTAAACCTAATGAAATGTGGAAATTAATTAAACAAAATTATGAGAAAAGAAGAGTGAAAGCAAAAGCTGACCAGTATTGGTGGCTAGGTGGGAGTCCACTTAACGTTGGTGCTGCCACTATAAATGTTTAAGCCACCTCTTACTTTTAATTTTTTAAAGAAATTAATACATATATATATATATATAGAGAGAGAGAGAGAGAGAGAGAGAGAAAGATGTATGTATGTATGTATGCATGTAAAAGACCCACAAAACACACTTTATGATTTATGGTGGGAAGAATGTGTTGGGAAATAAGCATACTATATGCAGCGAAAATTTAAAATTTTACTTAATTAATCATATTAATTAATGTTCATTAATTCCCATGCCAAGATCATGTTATTTAACAT
>JAXCLQ010044411.1:5843-20770 GCA_035584115.1 Cedrela odorata | reverse complement strand
TATTATATTATATATATATATATATATATAGTTGGAATGAAGAAGATATTCTTTCATTGATTAAAACAAGAATTACATTGTGGTTATATACAATAATCGACAAGGTTGGAATAAAGAAACCTAGGACCAAGTTGGTAATTTTAAAAAAGTTATTTTTATAGCTAGTGATCGTACTGTGCTAGTACATATATTGTTATCCTCTACCAATAGCCTCCTGCTTTCCTTACTGATGTGTAACCACCTTTATTGTAGAGGTAAAGACTGTTGCTGTACAATTATTCCTATTATAGGTGCAACACCAAGGCATAGACAAACAGGTACAATTTGTCTCATTCCCTCTTGCTTTTATTTGCTTTCTCAACTATTCCCTACAAGTTTAACTGGTTGGCTTAACATTAAGCTTGTTTTTAAGATATGCAAATCTTTTGACTGGCAATGGCTTAGTTAGTATGTCTGCCACTTGCTTTTTAGTGAGGATATATCTAATTTTTAGCTCATTATTTGCCACATTTTCTCTTATAAAATGCACATCTATTTCAATGTGCTTTGTTCTTCCATGAAAGATTGGATTAGATGCCAATGCTCCTGCTCCTAAATTATCACACTAAATGATTGGTTTGTGATCAAGTTCTATTTTCAATTCATGAAGTAGTGATCTCAGCCATGTGAATTCTGCACTTATATGTGCTAGTGCCCTGTATTCGAATTCTGTGCTAGACCTGGTTACCACTCTTTGTTTCTTTGAACACCATGATACTAGGTTTCCACACAAATACACAGCATAACTTGTTACTGATCTTCTATCATCAATATCACCAGCCCAACTTGCATCTAAATAGCCTATCAACTCCATTTTTCCTCCCTTTGTAAAGTAAATTCCATAATTCTGAGTGCCATGCAGATCTCTCAACACATTTTTGCATGTTGTCCAATGTGTTTGCTTCAGATTTCTTAAGTATTGGCTTAATTTGTTTACACTAAAAGTAATCTCTGGTCTTGTAAGTGTTGCGTACTGAAGGGCTCCAATTATACTTCTATAAAGTGTATTGTTTCTAAAATCAATTCCATCTTCCCTTAAAAGTTTGGTACTAGTGCTCATTGGTACTGAATTTGAGTTGCAATCTTCCATTCTTGCCTTTCTTAACAGGTCTGAGATGTATTTTGTTTGGCTGAGATAAAGTCCTTTTTGATCTCTCTTCACCTCTACCCCAAGGAAATAGTTTAATGAACTTAAAACCTTTAAGTAGAAGCTTTTGTTCAATTTATTGATTGTTGCACTGATCAATTCTTCATTATTTCCAGTAACAAAGATGTCATCTACATATACCAATAAGATGACAACATTCTCTTCTTGTCTCAGCACAAATAACGATGTATCTGACTTCAAGTTGTCAAAACCCCACTGAATTAGAGATGTATTTAACTTCTCATACCAAGCTCTAGGGGATTGCTTCAAGCCATAGAGTGTCTTCCTCAGTTTGCAAACAAAATTTGGTCTGTCTTGATCTTCAATTCCCTCAGGTTATGACATAAAAACATTTTCTGCTAAGTCTCCATTTAGGAAAACATTGTTTACATCAATTTGTTTTATATCCCAACTGAAATTAATTGTAAGACTCATTATGACTCTGATAGTAGAGTATTTTACCACTAGGCTGAATGTTTCTGTGTAGTCTACACCTTCCTTTTGATGGTAGCCTTTAGTTACTAGTCTTACCTTGAACCTTGCAATTGAACCATCAGGTTTGTGCTTGATTTTATACACCCACTTGCTTCCTATCACCTTTATTCCTGCTCTTCTAGGTACTAGTTCCCATGTGTGATTTTATTTTAATGCAATGTATTCTTCTGTCATTGCTCTCTTCCAATTTGAATTTTCAAGAGCTTGGGCAGTAATTTGTGGTAAGGATTTAATGCTTGGTTTTTGTTTAGTGGATAGGTAGATTTTTGGCTTGTAGATACCAGATTTGGATCTAGTAATCATAGGATGAATATTCTTTGTTTGTTGTTCCTGGTTTGGCTGTATGTTCAAGTTGATTGGAAAGGGTTCCATTAAGTGATCATGTAGGTGTTCTGGTATATTTTGTTCTACTTCTGGTTCTTCAGAATTCTAGACTTCAAAGACATTGTCTATTGATGTGTGATTGTTAGAGTTTACATACATATTACCTGAAGAATCATGCGAGATGTCTGTCTGATCAGGAGTGGCTAGATGGATGTTTTTACCTATTCCTGGTTCATGTGACAGTGTAGTGGAACAACATGAAAGTGTGAATATGTTTTGTTGTCATGTCTATCACCTTTGAATCTAAATTCACTATCATGCATGGCTGGGAACTCATTTTCATCAAAATTGACATGCCTTGAGATGTAAATTCTACTAGATTTATGCATGCATTTGTAACCTTTGTGTTCTAAGCTGTAACCAAGGAATATACATTTAGATGTATGGAACTAAAACTTGTTCCTATTATATGGCCTTAAATGAGGGTAACAAGCACATCTGAAGGTTCTAAGGAAGAAGTAGTTCGGAAGTTTCTTGAATAATTTCTGATGTGGAGAAAGGTTGTCAATGACTGAGGAGAGCATCTTATTAATGAGATATATTGCTGCTTCAAAGGCAAACCACCACATATTCAAAGGCAGATTTGATTGTGCTAGTAAAGTGAGGATGGTTTCCACTGAGTGCCTATGTTTTCTCTCTACCTTGCCATTTTGATGCGAGGTATGAAGACATGAGTGTCTAAATATAATTCCCTTTTGTTTGAGATGGTTTTGTAAGGGTTTGAATTATTCTCTCCAGTTTGTTTGGATGGTGCCTATCTTACAATGTAAGAGTCTCTCAATTCTTTTAATGTATTGTATGAATGCTGTTAATAATTCTGATTTTTGTCTTAGAGTTTGGATCTAAGTGAATCTACAGAATTCATCCACTATGCTTAAAAAATACCTATAGTCATTAGTTGAACTTATGAGTGTTGGTCCCTATAAGTCTGCATACAGCAGCTCAAGGGGTCTCTTTGATCTGCTTTCACTATTTTTGACATGTAATTTATGATTCTTTCCTAGTTGACATGCTGTACAAAATGAGGAAGATTGAACTTTATTAATTTCAAGAAGATTATTACAATTTGCCATGATTCTTTTGACAAATTGGTCACTAAGGTGTCCTAGTCTCTTATGTAAAAGATCCATAGCATTTAGACTTTTCTTTTCTTCTCCTGACTCTAACTCTGGACTGACTTCAGGAAGTAAATTGCTGCAAGCTGAAAAAGACTCAAATGATACTAATCTAAGACTCTTTTTTATTGGTACGGTGGTTTTAATCTTCCTTTGACCCTTAAGAAGGTAAAAACCTCTTCTAGCCACTCCTTCTAGTAGCACTCTCTTACTCTTGTCCTTCACAATACATGCGTCATCAAAAAACTCAACCATTAGACCATTATTTGAGGTTAATTTAGAAATGCTTATTATATTTTTATTCATTTCTGGCACACACAAGGTATTTTCCAATTTCAAAGGCTTACTGCCCTTCAATGCAATTAGAAGAAAGCGATTACCAATATGTGAGATTTTTAGTCTACTGCAATTACCAATAATTAATCTTTTCATACATTTATATTCTGATTTTGTTAACATGTTTCCAAGCTCCTTCGTAATGTGGTTAGTGGCACCACTGTCTAGGTACCACCCTTCTTCACCTTCATACTCTTGTGCTATAACAAATGCAGATGACTTGTGTTTCTGTTGTTTTTAGCTTCAAATTCTTTATCAAATCTGTGCCAACATGTTACTACTGTGTGTTCTTTTTGTTATAGATTTAGGAGGTGAGTCTGGTTTGATTTCTGCCTTCAGATGTTCCAGATCCACCTCTAGTTCTTCCTCTTCCTCTAGCATTAGATCTGCTTACTGCTGAGGTATGTCCCTTTCCTCTAGTGTTTCTCTTCCAGTTCCAATTCCCAGCATTGTTGTTTGTTGACACATTAGCTTCAATGTTGTGATTTCCAATCGAGTTGTAACTTTCAAGTCTGCTCTCGAAAGCTAGAAGCTGTGCATAGACATCTTTAAGAGTCAAGAATTCCATCTTTGATGCAATGTTAACAACAACAACATCATAATCTTGTGCTAAACCCCCTAAAATATACTCTATCAGTTTTTCATCTTTCACTGGTTTTCAGTAATGGTGAGTGCATCTGCAATGTTCTTTATTTTGCTATTGTAATTATTAACTGACATGTTGCCTTTCTTTGAGTTTTGGAGTTAATTTTTTAACTGGAGTATTCTGGCATGAAACTGGGAGGAATACATTCTACTTACTGATTCCCAAAGTTCTTGGGATGTAGCACAACTTATTTTTGTGGCTTGAACTGTTTCTGACATTGTCGAAAATAATCAGCTTAGGAGAAGTTGATCTTGTTTTCTCCAGTGCAAATATGCTGAGCTCTCAATGTTGATTGTAGTGTTTGTTTCTTCATCAACCATAGGATTGTATCTCTGTAGAGCAACTTTAGAACCATCTATATAGCTTTCAAGATCATTTCCTTAATGGTGGGAAGCACTTAGACTTTCTAGATAAGGAAGTTCTGCCTGTCTAATTTGACTGATACTGAAAAGGTTAAGAAGCTTATGTTGTTGGTTGGGATTCCTGCAATAATATTTGAAGTGCTAGAGCCTGAGATTGGTGATGGAGTGGTATTTGCCATAAATGAGAGACCTGCTCTGATATCAAGTTGCAATGAAGAAGATATTCTTTCATCGATTAAAACAATAATTACATTGTGGTTATATACAATAATCGACTACCCTAGAATAAGGAAACCTAAGACTAAGTTGATAATTTCAAAAAAACTATTTTTACAGCTAGTGATTGTACTGTGCTGGTACATATATTGTAATCCTCTACTAATACCCTCCTACTTTCCCTGCTGCTATGTAACTAACTTTGCTGTAGAGGTAAAGGCTGTTGCTGTACAATTATTCCTACCATACAATTTGTCTCATTCTCTCTTTCTCAACTTATCTATCTATATATATATATATATATATGTATGTATATATATCAACTTCAATTGGTTTTATATATAAAAGTGCACTCCCAAATATAAAACCATACTAAAATTACATGAACAAAATTTTCTAGCTCATTGGTATTTGGAGTTATATGTTGACGAAGAGAAAAGAGAAATAATAGTAGCAGTAAGCCCCTTTTTATATTAGAATAAAACAGGCTACCATTAAACCTTTAACCACAAAAATCTCAGGATTTAAAGTAATTTAAATTACTTTATGCCATGCATGCAGTTCATTCCAAATGCTTACGTTTCTTGCTCTCTGTCTGCTTGAATCTGTAAATTGTAATGAAAAGAACAGCTCTCACACTCTGAATTGCGACACCAAGGGACCCGTCGTCTATTAGTCTTAAACACTTGATTTAATTAACAAGTTTCTCCTAATTTTATACTGTTTGCATGATAAATTAAATGAAATTGGAAGTGCCGAACCATTAAGGAGTTCAAGAGTTTGAATTTGGCTTCTTAATCATGCTTTTAGATTATTAATTCCAAATCCCATCCAACATTAGCCATAAAACCATGACCACTGACCACAATCCACACAATTATCTCTAGCTACGTGGTTTGTACATTGTACTAAATTTCCTAATTCATCGTTCAAGGATCAAATTAGAGGCAAAGTTGTTTATTCGAAAAATAGGTAGACTAATTAATTATCATAATTTTCCTTTTTTTTAATTTTATAAAATAAAAAGTAAGACCGTACAATATCACGACGCGGCATTGATCCTACGGCATGTTTCATGCTTCATCATGTTAAATACAAGTGTTATATAACCGACGAATAATTGTAAGATGCAAGGTCTCTGTCAACTTACTTGTGATAATACAAATAATACACCTTTTTTTGCCTAAATGACATATCTAGCCTCGCAGCAATACCCTGTCATCAATCACCTATGGCGTGTCAATTTTCAATTCGCCAAGCAACAAATTTATACAGCACTCAATCAGAAAGTAAACTATAAATTCAGCCTCTCAACTCAAGAGTCCACACTTGCTATCGCTCAAACTGATTCTCTTGCCAGAAGCAGGACAACCGAACGAACTTCCAATGTTCCTTCCAGAAAAAAACATGAACAACTCCGAACCCGGACAAGAGAACGGGCCGAAAGACAAGGACGAAACCAACTGCCTCTTACCATCCTCGTCCGACGACGAGGAAACCGCATGCGATGCACGAGAGAAAATCCTGATCGTCGATACAGACTCCTCGGACGTTGACCAAGTGCCGCCTTTCTCTTGGAAAAAGCTTTGGCTATTCACGGGACCGGGGTTTTTAATGAGTATAGGGTTTCTGGATCCGGGGAATCTGGAGGGGGATCTCCAATCGGGAGCTATGGCTGGGTACTCTCTTCTTTGGTTGTTAATGTGGGCCACGATCTTGGGCCTGCTGATTCAGTTACTGTCGGCCCGAGTCGGAGTGGCCACGGGGAGGCACTTGGCGGAGCTGTGTAGAGATGAGTACCCGAATTGGGCACGCTATGTTTTGTGGTTCATGGCTGAGGTGGCGCTGATTGGAGCTGACATTCAGGAGGTTATTGGGAGTGCTATTGCTATTCAGATTTTGAGTAATGGGGTTTTGCCGCTGTGGGCTGGTGTTTTCATTACGGCTTCGGATTGGTAACCAAACACTAACAATTTTTTTGTATTAGAATTACTATCTTTTTTGCTCCACACAATAAGTATTCTACATTATGTTAACTAGGTTTTTTTGGTTGTCTTGTGAACAGTTTAGTATTTTTATTTCTAGAGAACTATGGAGTGAGAAAATTAGAAGCTGCTTTTGCGGTGCTAATTGCCACTATGGCTCTATCATTCGCGTGGATGTTTGGCGACGCACAACCCAGTGCAAAAGAACTGTTATTGGGTAATTTAATTAAGAATCTTAATATTTATAAATGTTTTAATCTATTTTTCTTCTATAAAGTATATTGTTTGCTATGTCATTATTTGTAAATTAATTATAATTTGTTCTTCATCCACTTTGTAGGTATTTTGGTTCCAAGACTCGGCTCAAAAACAATTAAGCAAGCTGTGGGAGTTTTGGGATGTGTGATTATGCCTCACAATGTATTCTTGCATTCTGCTTTGGTGCAATCAAGGAATATTGATCCCAGCAAGAAAGCAAAGGTTCAAGAAGCACTGAACTATTACTCAATCGAGTCATCTGCTGCTCTTTTTGTTTCTTTCATAATCAACCTGTTTGCAACAACTGTTTTCGCCAAGGGATTTTATGGTACTAAGCAAGCCGATAGTATAGGACTAGTTAATGCTGGTCAGTATCTTGAGGAGAAATATGGAGGAGGACATTTTCCAATTCTTTACATATGGGGTATTGGGTTATTGGCGGCTGGACAGAGTAGTACACTAACTGGTACGTATGCCGGGCAATTTATCATGGGAGGATTTCTTAACCTTCGTTTGAAGAAATGGATGAGGTCATTGATCACAAGGAGTTGTGCAATTGTGCCAACTATGATTGTAGCTCTTGTATTTAACACTTCTGAATCTTCATTGGATGTTCTAAATGAATGGCTTAATGTACTTCAATCAATGCAAATTCCTTTTGCACTTATCCCTCTTCTTACCTTGGTCTCCAAAGAGCAAGTCATGGGAGTCTTCAAAATTGGGCCTGTTATTGAGGTATATCCATAACATGCATGTTATTTTAGTATTTTGCAACTATATAATAAATCTCTGATATTTTAACTTGTTGAGTATTTTGTAGAGGTTGGCGTGGACTGTGGCTGCCCTGGTGATTGTTATTAATGGTTATCTGTTGCTGGATTTCTTTCTTTCTCAAGTTAAGGGATTGCTGTTTGGATTTCTAGTCTGCAGTGCCACTACTGCATATGTTTCATTTATTATATATCTAGTTTCACGTCGTGGGGGTCACCTTTCTTCTACTTGGTTCAGCTTAGAAATGTCAAACAGTCAGAAAGATATACACATCCCAGAAATTATTGAGTTCAAAAGAGGAACTTTTGAATATCAGAAACTTACCACCGTACAATGAAGTCAGCCACATGTACATGTAGCATGAACATAGTGGATCAGCTGTTCCAGAAGCAAAGAATTCATTTACTGTTGAATATCTATATCCTTCGCTGTACTTAATTGAAGCAGTCAACTGTAACTGTACCATTTTGCACAGTGGAGCTACCCAGATTCATATTCATTTACAGCTTTATATGTATCGGTGTCAATCTGAAGTCGCTAGTTCCTCCAGGGACTATTCAATACAACAAGACTTGAATTTTGCAATACGCTATGGAATAAGCAGAGAAACAAAAGGAAGAACAGTGTGATAACATGTATATCATAAAATTGATTTAACTTATTTTCGATTACGTACAAATTTAAACTAAACTAAATTAATGTTTCACTATCTCTGTCCTATATCTCATAAACCAAACAAACAAATTTTATGTGTCAATAAGGATTAAAAAAAAAAAAGGACCCCAATTTGTCTCAATTTCCGATTGGCACCACTGTACTTGTGAACTAAAATAGCATTGTGTGTAAGATGCGTAAATACGTCTGATAATTGATTCACTAATTTTATGTATTTGAAAATTTGAAATTATTGATTCAAACAATAGTGATAAGTACTGCTGCTTTAATCAATCAATATTTGAGATATTCCTTTTGATTGAAACTTGGCCATACTCTCTCTATCTCTCTCTCTCATAAAGGACGAAAAGTTTTCCTTCAAAAAAAAAAAGGTAAAATTTTGATCTTGACATATACTGCATGCGCATTCTGTAACATAAAATTTTTCTTGAAATACTTATAATTTTCTAAGAACTAGAACAAATGTGAGGGGCTTAATTTCTTCTTTAGCCATTTCTTCATCCACTATTCGACCATAGTTGTCAAACAAAGCGTCTAAAACTCCATCTCCACAACCAAAATGGTGAATAATTGTGGATTCTTGAATAGCCCTAACTGTTCTTGCAACCGCAGAGCCATAGCTCTCACCACGATTATTTTCCCTCTCTATCTGAAACATCTCAAGCTGCTCCACTTTAAACGAACCTTCTCTTCTCACTTCCTCTTCTATTTCTTCTTTTGATGGTGCATAGAAGTGCGCTTGGTAAGAATCAAGCTTTTCTTTCTCTATTTCTCCCTACAAAATATTTATAAAAAAAAAAAAGGTGCTAAATATATTGGAGAGGTACACAGTACATTAATTGGAGCATACATCCACTCTTTTAAATGTCTATAAAGACATGGCAACAGTTTTTTGAAGATGGGTATTCCTTCTTATTGTACAGAGTGTTTTAAAAAGAATTTGGCATGCATAAAGCGCAATATCCAAAAATATTTTGAGTGACATGCATGATTGCAAATATGTAAATATTTTGGATACCCGAGAAACAAGTATGGCTAGAGATCGTGTGAGAAGTTCCCAAAAAAACGAGTTGCCTCGGTCAACATGATCTGGACCTAATCTTCCCAAGAAGATGAGAACCATTCGGCCTCCAAAGACTAGCTCTTCGGACCGTGACCGAAGGAACAGAGAGAAATCCTCTTGAAATTGCTTAAAATATGCATGCGACACTGCTGGAGGGCTTGATTCAGAGATGTAAATGTTGCCTTTGTTTATGGACAAGCCCTTCTCGTTGTAAAGATCTGGGGGAACCTGCATGCAAGAAAATGTTTTTTGGCATGATTATCACCTATCAGCTCCGGCTTGTTAATCATTAAACCAAGATATTCCAAATTTTATTGGTTATGTAATCAAAAAAGAAGAGAATCGATCCAACCTTTGATAGCCAGTGCAAACTGTTAGATGAGTAGATAAAGTGCAAGGAATTGTTGGGAAAAAGTCTTCCATAAAACGAACCAGGATAACCTGCAACATAAACAGAGGGATACCCACTACCTCTTTCTTTGCTGAGCTCCCTGTGAAAATCGGGCAAGTTCTTAAAGACCGAGTTGAAGTCGTTTGTTGGAAGATCATTAAGGTACACGTGGAACTCCGGTGCTTGATTAATATGCAAAATTTGACGACATATTTTTTCAACAGTGTGAACAATATCTTTGATGATTGATAGTGTATTGGGTCCAGAAGAACAACCCAAATCAGCTATGCCTATACTCTTTGGAATCGTTTCAACATAAAGTTGCTGTAATGTTTCTAGGGTTATGTGTTTCACTGTATCTGATGCCCTCTTCTGTTATTAACAAATCAAAATCAAATTACAAGTATTGTCTCAAAATCAGAAGATAAAAGAGAAATAGAAAAGAGGAAGAACGTTAAACCTGCAGGCAGGAATTTCTAGCATAGCTAGTCGGGCCGGTTCCTCCCGTCATGTGAAATAGTTTCTCCACATCCATGGTGATTGTGTTAACCTTTCTCTGCCTCATTTTTTTTTTCATGTTGTGCTTTAGTCTCCTTTTAAAAGAAAATTTTAAGCATAAGGAATTCTTTATTACTAATTATCTTCTTTCTTTTTATGGTGGCTTATGTTATTAATTAGTTGTCAAATGACATTTGATCTTGATTGCCATGATAAGGATACATCAATTTCAGATTCGTATTAATCTAGTCTACCCAGATGGCTCCTGGCCCCAACTTTTGCATAATTTCTAACCATCCTTGTCTAGGGACCATAAATTGAACAAAGCATGAACATTTCCTATCTATATATCGTTGTCAGACTCCTATATATGTATATACGCATTACGCAATAACTTGAGTTATTGGGAGAAGGTGCAAGCAAATCCCCTCAAATGAGTCTCCTGGAGGTTCTTCTGAAAATAAAATTGTATTAATAACTGAAATTCTTCTTAATCAATAAAAAAATGCAATTAAAACTAGTTTGATTTATTAAATTCATTAATATTCCATTAATTAGCAGAACTTTCAAGGTCAGGAGTGAAGCTGCTGCTTGCTGGAGTTTCAGTCAATGTTTCCATGATGCAAGTTTGTGGGTGGTGTGTTCTATTGAAGTTGGTATTGGTATCAACTCTTAAACTTTCCTACTTGTTTAGGAAAGTCGTATCTATCATTTTAGTTAATCAAATCATAAGGTGGATTTGCATATTCATCTGTCTACAATTTTTTTCCCATATCTAGAGCAGAAGTTCTGGACACGTGTCAACAAGGGACATATTTGATGGACTGACCCACTAAGGATATGATACATCATCCTTTCTAAGCATGCCCGTCGATTAAGGCTTTGCCAGTATTCAACTTTTTAAAAGACTTTAGATAGTATCAAATTCAAATATCAATCGTGTAATTACTGTGATTAAAATCCCAATTCTCAGTGTCCAATAATCTACTCGATTTACAGCAACATGACCACTTAGTACATGAGCAGATTAAGTGATTTATTGCCTCACGTAATCCTAACATGTTTTTGGGGACAGATTTCAGAGTCTATTTATTACAAATTACAGAAAGCTCTGGCTTCTAAACCGCACAAAAAAGAGCACGAAATGTGTAGTATTAAAGGCAAAGAAGAAAGATGCTTGTTTGTGGATGGATGAGGATGAACCATGCATCATCTTTATCTTTTAGCTTTAGCTTTGCCTTTTTGCTTCTCCCCATATAATGCGTTTGGTAATTATGGTTCTTTTGCAGTCTCCATATTCAAGGGAGAAAATTTTATTCCTGGAAATTATTAAATTAGTGGAAAGTCATCCCACCGACCCGCTGACTCCGTTTGTTAGCAACAAAAATTTTTGCTCATCCAGCCCATGCTTGCTCCTCATTTTCAGATGAATAAATACACAATAAAAGTGGGCTTTGATTGAAAAATTGAGGTAGCTAATGTCCTTCAAATTGAGGGAGGGCATGAGTTTGATTCCCACCGTAATAATTTACAGGGTATAAATTTGAATATTTTATTGCAGGGCATGAGTTCAATTCCTAACTTGTGTGGGTAATAATTTATTTTTAATAAATACAAATTTTGGGGATAAAAATTAGGATATCTACCTCCACCACCATAATAGAATAGTCTTTAAAAATGTTGGTCCAGCTCATACCCCAAACCTGAATAGATGGATGCACTATAACAAAGTTTTAAATAAAAAAAAAAAAAAGAGAGGTGGGTTCCAACAGACTCCATTTGAGCTACACCATGACAAATTTAATTGAACCCACTTTCTATGAGTAGTAGTTTTTATAAGTGTTCCAATTAGTTTTGTTCACAAATTCAAATCGATTCAAAAGTGTTGATTTTAGTTTGAATAACATCGATTCAAATTATTAATAAGAGACAAATCAAACTGATTAGTTTAATTTATCGGTTTGAACTTAAGTTTAAAATATTAATTTAATTACAAGTTTAAATTTTTCGTCTTATATTTTATATTGTAAGTTTGAAAATAAGTTTCGATTCGGTTCAATTCATTTATTTGAATTAGACTAAAAAATAAAAATTATTTTTTCATTTTCTAGACTATAAATTCAAAAATAAAATTATTTTATGAAATTTTATATTAATTAAATTTAAATGAGTCATTATTTATGAATTAAATTAATAAAAATATAAATTTAAAAATAATTAAATCGACTTAATTTTATTTTTTAAAAAAAATAAAACTGAACCAATAATTTTTTCAAACCAATCCAAACCGTCTAATTGAAAAATTAGAATATTCATCTACATTATAAAAAGACTTGAAAAATGTTGGTCCAACATTAACATAACTCTAACTAAATATTAAAATATCTGAATCGCACCATAATAGACTTGAAAAAGTGAATGTACCGTAACAAACCTAAAGAAAGGTTGATCCCAAGCCAAAAGACCAATCTGAATTGCACCAAAACAAACATAATTGAACCCACTTTATATGGATAGTAATTTCCCTTTCAATAAATAAACATTATGGAGGTAGAAATTAGAAAGGAACACACTTTAAAGAAGGTTGGTCCCAACAAATCCTTGACTAAATATGGTATTAACATCATGGGATAGAAATTATATTAGGATTTTCAGACTGCACCATACCATATCTAATTGAACCCAGCCAAGCTTGTGTGTTTCTCTTCAATAAACAAACATTAAAGTGGTTAAAATTAGCATACCATGAATAGATCTAAAAGGTGTTTACAAATATTTCATGGGTTACAAAAGGTTGAGCCCTTTACGTAGTAGGTCCATAATAGTCCAAACCCAATTTCAAATGCACATTTCAATTTTGTCCATATTGGATACTATATGGTGCAAAGCCCAGTCTCACTCTCTGGCCTCACGAAACACTAAATACTTTTTATATTCACATTTTTATAAAATAATATTTAATAGATAATTATAAAAAAAGAATAACCTTACAAGTTTATAAGGATTTACTTTTCGTATATATTCTAATTTTAGAGTCTTCAATTATACGATGTATTATTGTTTAATAAATTGTGGTATTAATCATAGATTATAGCATATGCTATTGACTTGTAAACATCACATTTGTAATTCACTTTAAGGCAGCATTAAAGTTAATTGTGTGCATAATATTCTTATCCCAAATGAAAAATATAGCCAACTGAAAAGGAAATATGATGAAAACCCATTTCCATAATTGAACAAATTTATAAGACGTGTGAATTTGGTGTGACAAAGAGAGAGCTAACAATGAATACAAACCAAGAATCTTCTCTCATCGACCATAACAACAGCATCTATTATTATGAAACAAGTAAAACAATTCTACTTTCTTACTAGCTATTAAACTTATATATATTATGAAACAAGTAATATTTGGACAGTTTTCATTGAACAAGATAATTAACCAAATGGGTAATTGTAGATTAATAGAAACCAAAATCAGAATGTGATATGATAGTGGATTATGTACCGCACGTAGTGGGTGTATGTATGGTCCCAATGGCAATGACAAAGAAAGAAACACAGAGAGAAAAAAGAAAAGACTTTAATTACTGATTGGCAAAGGCAGACAATATTGTTAAAGGAATAGTAAATATGTATGTGACAGATCATAATAGAGATAGATATAGTCACAGCATTCGTGGCATTTTGATCATATATAAAAGAGGAAAACAAAAATAATAAAGCGGCACTAGGTTATGCTCCCACTTTATCATCAATTCCTTTTAGCATTCTCAGGTGCTCTTTTTTCTTTTTCTTTCTTTCTTTCTTTCTTTACATTCCCCTTCCCCGTTACTATCCAATTAGTTTACCATTCCTTCTTCTCAACTCCAACCTTTTTCTTATTTTGGTTTGTTTACATAAAGCTAAAGAAAAAAAAGATCAGAGAAAAGTAGAAAGAAAAGAAAACTATAATCCATTTCTAGTCAAAAGATACCAACATTTAGCTTACCTTAGTTGTGAAGCAATTAAAATATTTCGAAAGCAAACTCTTTCCATTGGGTTTGAAGGAGAACATGTTATCAACTAACTATTCTTCTAAGGACTAATAGACCTATTCAATCTTCATGGAATATGTTAAATTTGATTTAATTAACAATAGCAATATAGTATTGCATTAATCAATTACTTGATCAATCTTTAAATTCTTAATTTTGGTCCTATCGAATTTATATCTGTTTTAGTTTCTACATGAGATGTCTTTCAAACCCAGAACCTTAAACTCTTAAACTTAATAGCTTAGGTCCTTTATGTTAACTATAAGACTAACAAATCCTAAAATTTAAGCTAATTATACATAAAAGGGAAAACAAATATAATCCTTTGTTCTTTCACTGCACATTCCGATATCAAAGAGGATAGTCAAAGTGGAGAATCTATGTATAATTTTGAACTGATTGTAAATATATATATATATATATATATGACTGTGTGTGTGTGTGTGTGTGTGTGTGTGACAAATCTAATCTAAACTGAAGAGAAAAAGAAAGATTCCTAAACAATA
>JAXCLQ010044401.1:0-20774 GCA_035584115.1 Cedrela odorata | reverse complement strand
TTTTCAAAAGGTAGAAATCTTGTATTGGTTTGGTGAAGCTAATGCCCATAGCTTAGAAATCTCATCACAAAACCGGAATCATCTTCATAAATTCGATGTGTGAATATGCTTGAAGGCAAGTGAAGAGATTGACTTGCTTTTCCGGATAACAACTTGAAGAAGTATGACTTCTAATCCTTATTCACAATATAAAAAATGTTTAAATTTTAAAATATGTATATGTACATGTCTTGGTCCTCTTGGAGCTTTCTGCATGGTCCGTGTTATTACAGTAGCTTCCTCCCCGCGAAGCGCGTGCCCAGGAACCTTTTCTGGGGGAGCGTGCCTTACGTTCAACATGATTATGTAAATATATGTGTTATATTTTTATGTATGCTTATGTGTTAGACAAGTTGTTTTCGTGTTAATCTTTGTTCACAATATAGAAAATGTTCAAATTTTAAAATATGTATATGTACATGGTCCTTTTGGAGCTTTTCGCCTGGTCCATGTGACTGCAGTAGCTTCCTCCCCAAGGAGGGTGCGCTCAGGAACCTTTTCTAGGGGAGCGTGCGTTACGTTCAACATGATTATGTAAATATATGTGTTATATTTTTATGTATGCTTATGTGTTAGACAAGTTGTTTCCATGTTAAAAGAATTTTTAAAATGAAATTGTTATATTTGTTTTATATGATATTGGGTAAATTGGTTACTTGGTCGGCTATTTAAAAAGTTATTAGATATACATGCTGAAATGCCTGGGGATGCCTGATTTATTTATGTGATTTATAATCATTGTTTGAAAAATGAATTGATTTAGATTATGCATGTATATTGGTAATGATGAAGGTAAGGTCATATATTATTGTATGGCTAGTAGGCCAATCTATTGACTGTATATACAGGGAGGTAGCCTATGGACGGACCTATTAAGAGGCTGTATATGTAAGTGGAGCCGCAGTGAGGCTGATATAAGGGAGAAAGTCCATGGAAGCCTACTGTGTATTGTGCCCGTAAATGTGGTTATAGATACCCTATGAAAAGTCCTGGCAGCTTGATAGGGCTATCTTGGATTTGACGGATTACGAGGACACTCACTTATGTCACCAAGTGACTACTCGGGGTAAACATCAGTTAGACTGATATATATTTTTATAAATGTATACTTTACGAAAAATAAATGATTTTTCTGAGCAGGAAAAATAGTTTTACGTTTTATAAATAATTCATTGCATATGATTTTATGTATAAAAGCCTCACTGATGATTGCGACGTTACCTATGCTAAGACAGCGGTCGAGAAAGTATGGCCAGCCCAGTTTGTTTGATTAAAACTATAAGTAGACCTATAAATTATTTTGTGATTGTTTGATCTAAATGAATTATGTATATATTTTTAAGTATATTGTTAAAGTAATCTCAATATCTTGAGTTTGGAAATATGTGTGCATATATATATATGTGTGTGTATGTATTTACTCACTAAGTATAGTTGTATGCTCACTATTCACCATTTCAGTTTTCAAGTTAGACGCTCTAGTACTCGTCGGGCTAATGGTAACGGTAGAGAACTTACGACCCTTTAGGTAGGCTTCTCTCGACTCATGTGTATATTTTGTTCCATTGGATTGTGTTATTTGAATTTTGTAATGAATTTTTAAACTAAACAGTTTATATAAATGTTTATGTCTGTTCAACCCATATGAAAATGATTTCTATAATGATTTTATAAATATTATTTATGGTGTAAATGAATTGATCATGGATGATCAATTCTTTGATGATGATCCTATTGATGGGAACTATTTTTTATAAATTGTTTTCAGGGTTAATAATTTATAGGAAAGCCTTACAGGCTCTTTTAATACATTCCGGATGTAGAGGGTGTATCATGAGAGTTTGTGAAAATTGTCACGGGTGGACTCTAGGTTCGAGGTGTGACACAAAATTAATAGACTACCTTATGTAAATTGATGTTAACTTGCCTCAAGTTCCAATTGCTTTGAAATGCAAGAGTAATCACCATTTTGATTATTGAAGACTTCATAACAAAGCTTAAAGTCTTAGAAAAGTCAATCCCTGGAATTTACATGTACTTTTTAGTAACTAACCTTGCCTTATACTTCTGAGTTATCCCATCTGAACGCTGCTTGATTTTGAATATCCATCTGTTTTCAACTATCTTCTTATTTGGTGTGTATGGTTCAAGTTCCCATGTCTAGTTCTTAGTTAAAGCTTCAAATTCTTATTTTATGGCCTCCTTCCATCTGGGATTATTCAAAGCTTCTTCTTCATTCACTGGAACTTCAGCTTGAGCAGCTTGAACAGAACTAATTATGAAGTTTTTAAGTTTAAAAATCTCTGCCTTGTTTCTGGTTATCATTAGATGACCAAGTTGTAGAATGTTGAATTGAGGTGCTTGCTATAATTGCTATGCATATCTGAGATTCTGCATTAAGTTTGAGTTTTGTGCATTTGAAGATGCAGGGGAAATTGATGTTTGGGCAGGTAAGGAATTATGTTAATCATGATTCGAATAAAAGTTTTGCCCTATTATTGAAGAGGCTGGAGTAGGTTGTTCAACTGCTGGTGAAGTATCTACATGCTAAACCTGAAACTAATTTGGAATTTTCATGAAAGACAAAGAGGATGCTGAGTGATCACTTGACAATTTGGGAATATAGAAGACAAAATTGGGATGAAAGCAAAAGGGAAGTTACCTTCATTAAAGATAACATTCCTAGAAATGTATATCTATTTTAAGGATGAAGATAAAGGTATCCTTTATGGTGTGGACTAAATCCTATGAAAACACATCTAGATGTGTGAAACTGAAATTTATTTTTGTTATAAGGTCTGAGAAATGGGAAGTATTCACAGCTAAACACCCGTAAAAGTTTCAGATCTGGTTTATGGTTAAACAGAAGCTCATAAGGTGATTTATTTACAAGTGTTGGTGTTAGTAGTCTATTGATGAAATAAATGGAGGTATAGAAGACTTCCGACCAAAATTTAAGAGGTATGTTAAACTGTGCAAGCAATGTCAAACCAGTTTCCATAAGATGTCTAGGTTTTCTTTCTACCTTACCATTTTGATGGTGGGTGCGAGGGCAAGAATAGCTAAGACTTATTCCCTATTTTCTATTCTGCTAAGAAAGTTACAAATGGAAGTGTTGGTGTTGGTAGTCTATTGATGAAATAAATGGAAGTATAAAAGAGTTCCCACCAAAATTTAAGAGGTATGTTGGACTATACAAGTAATGTCAAACCAGTTTCCATAAGATGTCTATGTTTTCTTTCTACCTTACCATTTTGATAGTGGCTGTGAGGGCAAGAATATCTAAAACTTATTCCCTATTCTCTATTATGTTAAGAAAGTTACAAATTCCCCTCTCCTCTTCCCTCCAATGTCACACTGCACTGATTTGATTTTGGTTTCAAAGGCTTTCTCAATTTGGTTTTTGAATAACTTAAAGATCTAGGAGAACTTGGTGAAATCATTCACAAATGCAATGTAAAATTATATGCGTTGGTAGATGATATAGGTGTTGAACCCCAAAGATCTGTGTAAATCAATTCTAATGGTTTTTTGGTTTTAATTTATGTTGGTTTGTAAGATATCTTATGCATTTTCCTATATTGGCACGAAAAACAAAATGATGGGGAAATAACTAAAATGCTTTCATTAATCTGTTTGACATCAGTATAAAAATAGAGCATTTCCTTGAAAACTGTTACATAGGGGTGACTTAACCTTTTGTGCTAAATACCTAACGCCTTTTGAGTTCTCAGTTCTTTTGAAGATTCAACAAAATTAGACTCTAGTTTAACTGACTTTGATGATGATTCTACTGGTTTCATGACTGAAACTAAGCTATTCAAACTTGAAGGAAATAAAGATTACATAAGACACTTAGCAATTGATACAAGCCACTCTTTACAGCAAAACCTTCCCCTTCTTCATATCTTTTACAACACAACATTTTTTTTTTATTGAAAACAATAACAATATCATTGTCATTGAGCAACTTAGTAACACTAATTAGATTTTTGGTTATCTTGGGTACATATAACACTTTGTTTAATTTGATATGATTGTGGGGATAATGTGTGTAAAATGTTGTGGTTACATGTGAGATGAGAAGATTGTGTCCATTACCACTGCAAGTTTATCACTTCCTTTGTATTCAAAGTTGATGGCCATATTTTTCAAGAAATTTGTAACATGATTTATGGATCCATTGTCCACATACCAGGCTAGATCAACATATGATTCAAGTGTTATAGTGTATGTTGCCTTTGGTTCCTGCTTACCTTGTTGGGGAACAAAGTTCTTATTAAATATGTCTTAGCATTATGCTACTACATATCCAACTTTGAGACAAATTTGATATGTTGGTTTGGATCCTCTACCTCTTCCGCTTGAATTTCTTCCTTTGCCTCTTCTACCACCATTGAACGAGGTTCTGTTTCGGTTTCCTGCATTTCAATTTCTTTCTTCATTAAGTAAAATTTGCTGGGATTTCTTGTTGGAACCCTGAGTTTAAGGTTTCATTCCAGTTATCTATCTTGTTTTCTTGGCTTAACAACATTCAAAAAACTTCCTCTACTGATGGTGTTTCAACTCTTGAGGACATATTTACAGTAACTGAATCAATATGTCTTCTGAAGCCACTTAAAATATATAAGATCAGATCCCTATCTATCATGAGATCACTTACAGCCTTTAAAGCATCAGAGATGTTTTTCATCTTCGTATAATACTCAGACACCCTCATATTTTCCTTATTTATAGATTAGACAAGGCTTTGAAGGTTTACAATCTTAGACATTGATTTTGTCGAGAAGATCTTTACAAGAGACTTTCATAGATTGGCAAAGGAGGAACATCCCATAAGTTGTTGATCCTACTTGTTCTAGGTTTTGTAAGAAGGGTTTATGGTTATGATGCTGTTTTGTTAATCAACTGTTAAGAACCTGAGACTTCTGCAGTAGAAAATTAGTGTTTGTTAATTTAATGGTGTTTGGGAAAGAGAAACCACTTGAAGTGGTATTGGGTGAAGCTTATACAACAAAGTCTATATGTGTTGAGTTGCTAGAATTGTGGCTAGTCGATGCCATGGCACTTATCAGCTTCAAAAGAGCTTTGATATAAAGTTAAAAAAACACAAATTAAATGAAAAACTTGTTAAGATTGTTCTTAAAATTGTTTGCTTGATAAAGAAGAAAAATAATTGTTACAACTTATAACTTTTAACTAAGAAAGAATGAATTTCTACTAGTTTATTAATATGTGCAAAACCTTAATGGAATAATAGAAACAAATGATTAGAATATCAAGCTACATAAGTGAGGCATTGCTTCTGACAATTCTAAGGTGCAGCTCTGTTGTTCAATCCTTTTCTTGGTAACGAAATGTTGTGTCTTTATTTATGCCAATTGTTTATTATGTAGGAAGGTTATGGGTTGAACTTGAAGTCTTGTCTGGGCTCGTGGACTTGTCCAATTTATGAATGAATTTGTTGTGTAATGTTGGTCATTCATTCCAACCATGTGCCGAAATTCAAAATTCATCAAGTTTCTTTTGTAAAAGGCAATAGGAATATCTACAATAAAATGGTCAAAGCATCAATTATGTGATGTGACAAGGGATTTTCAATGCATTTGCCTCTCATAAGTCACAACCATTTTATGGA
Organism: Cedrela odorata; assembly: GCA_035584115.1. Lineage (NCBI taxonomy): Eukaryota > Viridiplantae > Streptophyta > Magnoliopsida > Sapindales > Meliaceae > Cedrela > Cedrela odorata. The sequence continues at coordinate 15,097 of JAXCLQ010044401.1, read as the reverse complement.
ATCAGTGTGAATTTAAGTCACATTCTTTCAGCAACTTGTTTCTCAATTAGCAAGAGATTCTAGCTATCAAGCAGATCAAAATAATTCTCGGATCGATCAGACTTTCATACTTCACTATGGCTTGTCTCATAAGATAATGCATACTATTAACTAGTAAGATCCATATATAAGTGTTGCTGTAAATACTCTTCATGGTGAAATTGGCCTCAACAAAGTTAGCATCCATAACCTGATTATATACAAAATAAAAAAATAAAAATTAAGCAGTCAAATTTAGTAAAGATTAATCTTTAGAGTCAAATAGTGATAAAAATGATAGTGTTGATAATAAAATCTCGATTTATATATCCATGAGATTTCCAGCAGGCTCAGGTTCAGGTTCCTTGATGTAAGGAAAGTTTTCGCAACAAAAGTTTCATTTCTCCACCAGTAATTTTAAGACCATAAGTTTGCTAATAGGTATAGCATAAGGTTATCTCTTCTCTACAAATGATTCTAATGACTACTTTATAGTATAGTACCACAAATAAATCCATCACTATTATTTCTTAGAGAGTAGATATATTTGAAGCACCAATGAATCAGAATCTCACCTTTGTCAGATCAATAATACCAATAGCTATCAGATGCTCATGTTTCCCAGTAGCAGCATTGTAAACAAACTTGGGGTTGTCACTAAATGTATATCACCTGAATGCACAAATATAAAAGAAATAACAATGTTCAACCATAAATTCATGCGAACTTATATGAATTAACATATAGCAAACACAATCACATGCCTTTACAATTACAACACTTAGATTGACCCTTACATTCTTGGTGATTAACTTCATAGGGTAGCTTTATTAGCCTCTTGACAATATCAGCTTTAAACTAACACTTATTCATAAGAAATCAAATTAGGAATCATGTTAGAACGACAGACGAATGATAGAGATTTGACCATTATGAATTTATCATCTTTTGTTCATCCTTGTCAAAACTCTTTTTGTTGCATTTAGAGGATCTTCTACCTTCAATTTCTTTCTCAAACTCTGTTTTTGTTTCTATTTCTGTCTGTGCTCTAACCCAGATATGCGAAGTTGGTGTGAAATTAATACTTAAATAAGTAATAGATTTCAACACTTTTTACCTTACAAGTGCACAAATCACCATAGTATAGTACAATAAGTAAGGATCGATCCCATAGAGACTGTATTAAAAGTAATTCTAAAAAAAATAATATAATAAAAACTAACACAAAATTTTTTTAAATTGAATGAAATATTCTATGAAAAAAATAAAATAATTAAACACTAAAAAATAAATTGAATGAAAAATCAAGACAAGAAATGAAAATTATAATTTCACGAGTTTACGAAATCAATGAGAAAAGATAGTTAAGGCAAGCAATTCACTACTAGACAACTATATATTAATGTAATCATATTAAATCTTAGCAATTATTGATGAAAATATTTACAACATACCCAAGGCTAGTTGTGTATGTGCATTTGATTATCTTAATATATGTAATATGCATAGGGTGTATATAAGACATGTACTCTCACATGAAATTTGGTATGGTATGTACCTAAATTCACAAGTAAGAACATATTATAAATTAAAAAACATAACATCACAAAAACTTTAGAACATGGTGTGTATCCTAAGTACCCAAGAAATAAGTTCATATGAATAGGTTCTTAGGCTACTAACTTGTTACAAATTGACAACATAACGATATAGTGGTCTATATGCAATTACAACTAAAATAATTTAAAACACTATCCTAAGGTGATCAAGCTTAAAATTTTGTAATAAATTTTCAATTAAAACAGTGAATAGAAATTCATCAAATAAAATACTGAAATTTAATTAATTAACATCAATAAATCATGTCTAGGGTTTTAATGCAAACCTTAACTATAAAGAAAATTAGCTACTCGTGTTTTTAAGAAAACAAAAATTAAAACAAAACATAACTAAGAAGAAATAAAATAAAAATAAAAATCTAGATTATACAACCTTGTAGCTCCCTTGTAGTGGCTTCTTCCTTGGCTCTCTTGCCATACTTTTTTTTTTTTTTTCTAATTGGCGTAAATACCTCTTTTTTTATAGGCAGATTTTGATTGCAACCCTTGTAAATTTAACCTAAAATCTACGAGCCTACACTTGTTTAAGCCAATTTAACCTAAAATATATAGTCCAAACTTGTTTAAGTTGAAATCGTCAAGCCAAGTGTTCATCTCTTGGCGATTTTTAATTTAATCCCTCATTGAATTTCTTTTACTTCTTAAATTTCAAAAATTCACAACTTAATGCTCTGAAGTTGGATTGAATTGCCGCTTGTATTATTAAATTTGTATTGTCAAGATCTTTCTATCAAGACCCATATTGATATACTTCTGCTACATTTTAAAATTAACCAAATCTGATACCTACCTATAAAATAAGATCTAAAATTACTTAAAATAAATAAATTAACTATTAAAACTAGTAAATTAAAATAAAGAATAACTCTTAAGAATTAATAATTAAAAAAAGGTAAAAACTAAATTAAAGAGAAATAAAAATGTATAAACTAATGATCAAACATAAGACAAAGATAGCAATGGAAAATAAATATAGCAATCAAATTCTATAAATTAGATAAATCTGCCAGACCCTGTACATATTACAAGCAAGTAAAGCCAAGAATTACCTAGCGAAATCATATATAGAAGTAAGTTTTCTTAAAATTAATAGATAGTATCGTTTAACAGTAATACCAATATGATTGACCGCTAGTTAACTAACCAAAACAATGAAATAACTAAAATATCATTGTGAATATAAATTTTATATATTAGTAGTATTTTTTAAATATCTCTTTTAAGGTTTAAAAAATTAAAAGAAAAGTACACCTAAAAGCCTTTTTTTTTTTCAGCTTTTTGACATCAAATTTAAGTTAGTATGATAAACATATATAAATTAAGTGATAATTTATTGCACATATCTAACAAATTTAAAAATAGGATAATTCTTGTATATTTGAGAAATATTATATATTATAATTACTTTTGTAAGATTCTATATTAATAATTTAATGAGTATGTATAAATTTTATGTATTAATAGTATTTTTCATATATCTCCCTTAGGATTTAGAAAATAAAAAAAAAAAGTACACCTGAAAGCTTTTTTTTTTTTTTTTTAGTCTTTGACATCCAATTTAAGTTACTTTGATAAACATATATAAATTAAGTGATAATTTATTGCATATATCTAATAAATTTAAAAATAGAATAATTTTTGTATATTTGAGAAATGTTATAAATTACAATAACTTTTGTTAGATTTTGTATTAATAATTCTTGTATTTTTGTTCAATTTTAAAAACATAACATGTAAAATATTTAATTTAAAATTCATATTTATCAATTAATCACATATTTATTTATATATTTAATATTTAATAATTTTATATTAATTGATTGGGAAATGGTCTGGGGCATAAATAAAGCCCAATAAGTCTTGGACCCCCAAGTGGGTGATACAAAACTCAAGATGAAGTTCTGTGAAGGATGAAGGTATCAAAACTTAGCTCGAGCCTAGGAGACACTAACCATAGAATAACAAAGACCTTAGGTATAGTAAGAGCTGGGACTTTTCAGGCTTGGATAAAAGGTCTCGAGTCTAGGTATCAATTTCAAGACCTTTCCTGTCTATAAAGGTCTTGGGTATAACATGGCAAATATCTCAGATATACAATACAGTTTGAGTTCATCCCAGGTAAATTAAAAGGTTTCGAGCAAAGATTTCTGAGATCTTTCAACAGTTGCATATCAATGAAATATTCATCTTCTTTCCAATTTATTTTCGGATTTATTTCATAATAAGGATCTATAGCCTAGTAGATGTATTCTACGAGAAGGGCTTAAGATCCGACAAATTCTAAAAAATTGATGTTTATAAAATTGAATTTTTGTGATTCTCAAAATCTAAATACATCTGGAATTATTATCTTTAGATTCTATAAAATTCTACCAAGTTTGAGAGACTTACACGTATAAAAAAGGGATCTAAGGACAATTAGGTACGCATGATTATGAGAACAATAAAAAACTCTAGGTTAGATATAGTAGTTGAGTCTAGGTTTAAGCAAATATTGTTTTTGTCCTGTTTCTTTTTTCTCGAACATCAAAAAATAAAACCCTAACTTAAGTATTAAAGGGTTTTCACAAGACCACCGACTTTTACTCCCTTAGGCTTTATTGTGGTTTTAGGTTAAGCAATGATCAAGCGAAAAAGGAAGAAAAGCCATGGCAACAACGAGAACTTATACAATTAAAAACAGAACAACGACAAGGAAAAATACTAAAGAAAATTCCCTCAAGGTGACAACGACAGTTAACTAAAGTAATGATAATCAACATCATCTTTCTAAAGATTGCTTTAAGCCGGTTCTCACGGGTTAAGGATGCCTATACCAACAAAGGCAGTGGAAAGCAACATTTTAAGTGACCTAAATACTCTGAATTGCGAAACCAATCCCCGAGGAAATACCACCAAGAAGAGATACAAAGTCGCAAAGAAATGAAAGAGAAAAGCCTCAAATTATCCTCTAAAGAGGCTCCGAAGTGGCAATACCGCTTTTTGGTTTATTAGTGAACCCAACCTTAAATCCCAATACTCCCTAGAGTTATTAGGAAGAGATACATAACCAAAGTGACAATTCGCAAGCGGAGACTAGAAAGTAGTTCCAGTCCAGAAGACATGTGGACGTTCCTTAATTGAAAACATCAAAAATAGAGAGAAGGCTCTCAACAAAGCCCATCTTAAGGAAGAAAACATAGGAAACACGATGAAAAGGTTGATAATCTGGAAGCTTGCGTTAGAAAGCTGGTTGATGAGTTAGAGGATTAGAAAAGCCGAGGACAAGAAAGGAACGATGAACCAGTATCTCATTCGAGATTGCATTCTAAATTCCCTTTTTCCCAAAAGATTTTTAAGTTTTATTATTCATAGGAAGTTCAAGATGCCTCAGATAATTTCTTTCATAGGAAAAACTGATCCATCCTTGCACATGGATTTCTTTAAGGAGATGATATTGATTCAAGACTAAGTGAATCCCAGATGTTTCAAATGTTCCCAATAACATTAGAGGGACAAGCAAGAAAGTGGTTCATAAGTTTAACTTCTAATAGTATCCATAATTTTGAACAGTTATACGAAATGTCCATTAACGAGTTCAGAGGAGTGATTGCCATCCTTAAAACCCTTGGTTCATTTCTACTCATAAAGCAAGAAAAGGGAAAAAGTCTCAAAAACTTCGTAAAAAGGTATTATAACAAAGTAATGGAGTTGGGGGCTTATTATCACTCTTTGGTATTATTAGGTCTCAAGAGAGGTTTACGGGTTGACCGAGGATGGTATGCAATACAAAAATCGTCCATCACCACCTACGAAGTAGCCTGGAGAAAATTGTTTGATGATATTGAAATCAATGACCAAGTCCCCCTTAAGCTGAAAGAAGAAAGAGCGATGGGACCAAACTCACATGACGAAGTACGAAACCCGAAGGCAAACACCAGAAGGAAATAAGATGACAAGAGGAATTTTCCAGACTCTAACAGGAAATGAAGACAAATATTAGAACAAAATAAACGGCAAATAGAATGGATGATTTTCCCCCAAAAGGACAGCATTTGCCGAGAAGAGATGATACGAGAAGAGTAGTCCAAGTCTGAGAAGAGAGAATCTTTACTCCCTTGAACGTCATTCTCTCGCAAGTTCTCCAAGAAATCAAGAGACAGGGAACCATATTAATAGAACCTCGTCTCACAAAAGCCAAATCTAAAGGAAAATCCAAAAAGAAATTCTGTGAATTTCACCAGAGCACTTGACACCTTATTGATGAATACTTTGACCTCAAGAATCAGGTCGAGGTCCTAATAAAAAATAATTGTTTCCTGGATTTCGTTATAAATGATAGAGAAGGGCTCGGCACTCTAGATCAAGAGGTCGGACATAAGAAATTGTATGATCATCAAACAATGGTGATCTCTAGCAAACTACATTGGCAGAAAACTCAAAATAGGAAAAAAAAGAATTATTCAAAATATTCATGGCCCAATTATGCCTCAGATCCTCACATCATGAATGTAAGAGTCGAGAAGAAGCAGAAGATCACATTAGTCTTATTTATGTTCATAGATGAGGAAAAGGTGAGAGTACACTACCCACATGACTACGCTTTGGTGATAAAATTGGTAGTAAGAATGGCTCAGGTCAACCGAATATTAGTGGACACAGGGTGTTCAGCTGACATCATCTTTTAAAGAAACCTTAGACTCCTTGAAAATCTAAGACTTAAGACTAAGGTCGGCCGAAACAACTCTTCATGACTTTGGCTAATCATACAACTACTCATTGGGGGTAGTACAACTGCCTATCACTATAGAAGAAAATCTATATCAAAAGATTATGATAATGAAGTTCCAAGTTCTCAATCTTAAAATGCTCTATACCATAATTTTCAGAAGACCCTTTCTCAAGGCTCGAAGGTAATAGAAAGCATATGTTACCTGAAACTAAAATTAAAGGCAGGAGAAAGTATCGGCTTCATTAAGGGAATTAAAAAAAAAAGCTCGATCATGCTTCGTAGCCTCTTCAAAAAGCACGTATTGCCTATCGAAATGACCTTGGGTAGAAATCATTTGAGTTGATGACAAGAACCTACAACACAAACGAATAATGAAAAATTTAAGTAAGGAGGCCAATCAAGATAAGGCAACACCAGTGCTAGTGCCAGCAGAAGAACTTAAATATATTATCTTGAACAAAGAAACTCCCTAAAAGATAGTAAAAATTGGTTCCTATCTCCCTGAGGAGCAGAAGACGATACTCAAAGACATTTTGAGACAGCATATAGACATGTTGGCATGGACACACGAAGATATGTAAGGAATTGATCCTCGAGTAATCTCTCATTGGCTTGCAATCGACCCCAAATACAAGCCCGTGAAACAGAAAGGTGACCATTCAATGTCAAAGGATGAGAGGTGATGCATGTCAAAGTAGAAAAATTAATGAAAGCTAATTTTATCAAAGAAGTGCACTATTCGAAGTGGGTATCGAATGTGGTTATAATGAAAAAAAGCCAATAAGAAGTGAAGGATATGTGTAGATTTGACGAACCTGAACAAAGTCTGTCCTAAAGATAACTTCCCACTCCCAGAATTAATCAACTGGTAGAATCAACAGCAGAACATGAGCTACTAAGCTTTATGGATGCATTTTCGGGGTATAATAAGATTATGATGTATGAGCCGGATCAAGAAAAAATTGTATTTATAATGGACTAAGGGTTGTATTGCTACATAGTAATACCTTTTGGGCTAAAGAACTGGAGGCTACTTTTCAAAGGTTGGTCAATCAGGTTTTTAAACTTTTAATAGATAACTATAGAAGTCTACGTCGACAATATGATTACTAAATCATTAAGGTCCCAAAACCATCCAAAATATTTAGAGGAGACCTTCTCCATCTAAGGAAGTATGACATGAAGTTGAATCCCAAGAAGTATACATTTAGGACTCGTTTGGTATGCAGGATTGGATAGGATAGGATAAAATTAATAATTTAGGATATGATAGGATAAGATAAAATAAAATAAGATAAAATAGAATTATATAGAATAAGATAGGATAAGATTATATGTAATATTATATTGTGTTTAACATACGTTAAGATATGATAAAATTATATATATAATTTTATTTTTAAAATTATTAAAAAATAAATAAAATAATTATTTATTTAAAATAAAATAAAATAATATTATTACTCTTAAATAAATATTTGAAAATATTAATTTAAATTATTTACAAATTATTTTTTAACTTCAAATATTTATCCTATACAATCCTAAGTTATCATAAGATTTTTATGGTATAAAAATTATACATGATTTCTTTTTAAAATATGTGGGCCCGGGATAACTAATGTAGAACTAATTAAAATTATCCTATCTTCCTTCATGCATTAAACATGGGATTAGACTAAAATAGTCTAATCCCATGTTTTATCCCATAATTAAATGAGCCCTTAGAGTCTCGGCAGGAAAGTTTTTGGGATACGTGCTTAGTAAGTGCGGCATTGAGGCCAATCCTCAGAATATCAAAGCAATATTGGATATGAAATCTCCTACCACGCTCAAAGAATTGCAAGGCCTAAAAGGGAAGCTGTCAGCATTAAGTAGGTTATTGTCCAAGGCAACTGACAAGTGTTTTTCCTTCTTTGAGGAAAATTAAATGGACTACAGAATGCGAGAACAACTTCCAATAACTAAAGAAGTACCTGTCATCCCTGGCATATCTTTTAAACCCAAGAATTGGAGATGTACTTTACCTTTACCTTGTAGTGAGCGACCATTCCATGAGTTCAGTTTTGGTAAGGGAAGATACAGAGAAAGTCCACCACCTCATTTATTATACAAGTAAAGCACTTATGGATGCTGAAATAAGATATTCTTCACCTAAAAAACTCGTACTGGCATTGGAGGTAGTAACAAGAAAGTTGAGTTCATACTTCTAGGCTTATCTAGCGGTGGTACTGACAAAGCAGCTCCTAAGGCAAATTCTCCATCGATCGGACTTATCAAGTCGATAAGTAAAGTAGTCGATTAAACTTAGCAAATATAACATCAGCTACAAACCCAAAAAAGCCATAAAGGGATAAGCTTTGCCAAATTTTATAGCAAAAAGATCAATATCCAAACACCTATTTGTCTATCAAATCGTGGAGGACCTTTCAGATCGGGAGCAAGTGAATCCATTCTTCCCAAGCATAGAACCTTTTTATCGATGGAGCATTACATGCATTAGGAGGAGGAGCTGAAGTTATTCTAGTAAGCCCAAATAAAATCGAGGTAATGTATTCCTTAAAATTCAACTTCAACGTCACAAATAATATGGCAGAATACGAAGCCCTGATCGCAGGGATCAACTTAGCTTAGGCTTTGAGGATCACTTACCAACTGATAGCCAGTCAAATTGACAGACAATTCTAGGCCCGTGAAATCAACATACAAGCTTACTTTGAAAAAGTTAAACTACTCTTGGTACGGCTATCACAATAAGACAAATCCTAGGGTTAGAGAATTCAAGAGCAGACATTCTGGCAAAACTAGTCTCTACTTTCAAAGGGAATACTTCAATTTCGGTTCCAATCGAAGTCTTGGAGCAAAAAAAGCATTGACGTAAACAACAACCAACCCTTTATAGCTCAGCTCGACTCTTGCCATTGCTGGATGGAAGATATAAAATATTTTGTTCATGATGAAAAACTCCTAGATGACAAGGACAAAGTGAGAATGATAAAAAAAAAAATAGTTCAGTGAGGTATACCGTCATTGACAGGAAATTGTATAAACAGAGTTTTAGCATCCTATTTCTCAAATGTTTTGGACATGAAAAGATTGCACAGGTTCTAGACAAAATCCACCATAGAGTATGAGGCAGACATAGGGGATCCCGTTCTATGACGTATAAAGTCTTAAGGTAAGGATATTACTGACCAACACTCTCACAAGACGCAGTTCAGATGACAAAAACTTGTCATGAATGCCAGGTACATGATAATATATCAAGATAACTTCTTGAAAAGCTAATGTCCTTGACAAGCCTTTGGCCATTTTTCCAATGAGAACTAGATCTCATTAGCCTCGTGCTCCTTACTCAAGCCAACACAAAATAAGCAATAGTGGTCATTGATTACTTTACTGAGTGGGTAGAAGCTGAGCCATTAGTCACCATCATTGAGAAAAAAGTTACAGCATTTATAAAGTAAAATATTATTTATCGGTTTAGAATATCTTAAGCGTTGATTGTAGTTAACAGAAAACAGTTCAACAATTCAAATTTCAAGGAGTTCTATGAAGATTTTTCATTAACCTCAGGTTCGTAACACCTGCCCATCCAAAAGCCTGCAAACAAGTAGAAGTTGCAAAAAAAAAAAAATTTAAAAAGGCCCTAAAAAAGAAGCTCAAGAAGCACAAAGGTGCATGAATTAATAAGTTTCTCAAGGTCCTTTGGGCCTACAGAATCACTCCAAAGGTAGCCACTGGCGAGATCCCCTACAGCCTCACCTTTAGATGTAAAGTAGTAATTCTTATTGAAGTTGACGTATCGACTTTCCAAATCAACAACTACAATGAGGCAAGCAATGACTGAAGCATATGATTATAGCTAGAACTGCTTGAAGAAAAAAGGGATCAGGTGATAATAAAGGCAGTGGTCTACCAACAAAGAGTAGCCAGATATTGTAACAAGAATGTTTGGCACCATATTTTTCAAGTCAAAGACTGGGTCTTAAGACAAGTTACTTTGAACACAAAAGTGTTAGGGGAAGGCGTTCTCTGAGTCAATCAGGAATGATCATACAAGGTCATCCAGATTTTGAGACCAAGAGTTTACAAATTAGAATCTCCAGATGAAAGTAGGGTAAAAAAACCATAGAATTTCGAACGCTTGAAGTTGTATTATCTTTGACGAACGTCAAAGATTTGTACAATTTTTCCTCTAATAATAAATAAATTTATCATTTTTGACATCAGTACAAAAAACTCTTGATAAAAAAGCTTGAGACAATATTACCCATAGTTCAAATAAAGCCCTGACCTCGGCCTCAGGACGTAAAAGAATGCAAGAGTCCCCTAAAATCTACTTCTCGATCATCTTAGGGTAATATTATCTATAACTCAAATAAGCCATGAGACCGATCTCAAAACGTACAAGAGCAAAATGGTTCCTAGGTGGTTAACCCTTACATTCATCTCAAGGTAATATTATCTATAACTCGAATAAGTCCTAAGGCTGACCTCAGAATGTACAAGAGCAAAATGGTTCCTAAATGGTTAACTCTTACATTTGTCTCAGGGTAATACTATCCATAACTCGAATAAGTCTTGAGCATAACTTTGAGACCTATAAAAGCGAAATGGTTCTCAAGACGACTACATTCACTCCTCATTTAGGGGTAATAATATCCAAAACTCAAATAAGTCCTAAGGATGATATCAGGACATAAAAGGGTCGAATGGTTCCTAGATGAATGTGATGAATAAATTTAAGTCAGGTTAATAATATCTAAGACCCATGAAAGCCTAAAAGTTAAGGCATATTAGTGGTTGGTATGGTTCTTTCTTAAAAATACCCTCTCTGTGAAGAAAAGACTAGAAGACTAATTTTTAGTGGCACAAGTTTCATGTTCTGAGCTCAGTTCAATTCAGGTCAAGCTTTTTAAAGCACTCATAAAACAATGGATGAGTCTTGTTAGTTTTCTAAAGTGTCAAATATAAAGAATGAAAGGGAAGCAATATAACAAAAAGATTCATATAAGTCAGAAGTATGAAATTTATAAATATTGAAGTTCATAACATCATTTCCATAAGAAAAAAAAAAAGAATAGGAGGAGCATGAGGAATCTTGAAGTTATGAGAAGAGGCTCTCTCAGAACAATGCTATCTGAGGAGTCTTCACTAAGGATGGAGGCGTATGTCCCAATGCCTCATATAGGCATGTTAGATCCAAGTATGGAAACCGACATTGGAACATCTCACATTTTAGGTCAATTCATTCATTGACCCACTCTATGTTGGTAACCTAAGCCATACCCTCAACCCTTTCAAGCTTGGTGGCCAAAAACATATATCTCTCCTTTTTAGTTTCTAAGTGTTATTCCAGCTCTAGGCATTTCTCCTTAGAGTCTCGGCGAAACCACTGACATTCTGCCCTAGACTTGGTCAAATTCAGCAATGGCCGTCCTAACCTGAAGCTTTTCCATCTCTTGAGCCAATTTCTCATTCTCAGCCATGAATTGGGTCTGTTCCATTGCTAAGTTCTTCTCTGCCTCTTTAGCCCTAAACTCTACCCAAGCCATCTTCATTGACCCTGAGGAAGTAGCCTCAATGACATCTTAGTGCACAACGGCAACATACTGAATTTGAACTAATCAACACAAAATAACCAAATGTTAGAAAAAAAAAATAAAGGGAATCTTTCTCTTCTAAACACAAAGTATTTACTCACTCGACTCAGTCACCTTAATAAGTAGTCCATAAACTCCAAAGGCGTGGCTCCAGAAAAGGCTTCAAAGTAATTAGGAGAAGACTCTACCACCTACTGGTTAATGTGGGGGAAGAAGTGGGCAAAGAACTCCCTTTTGTCTTCATAGAGGTCTTTTGGGACGAGTTGAGATGTGATAATATTCCCACCAGCCTTCCGAGCTGGCGTCTCCTCCTTTCACCTCGGCTCATCATCCTCACCCACTATAATAATCTTTCTCTTGTGCTTCCTCTTGTCCATCTTAAAAGGCAGAAGAAAGTGGTAGGTCACCTTGGATCTCAACTTCTTTGGTAGGAGTTAAAGCTTTTCTAGAACTAGAAGTTCTAGCTACACTTAAGGAAGCAAATGTCCTAACAGTACCCTTAGGGTGCAGAAGGCTCAACCTCAGTCCTTGGAGCTTAAGAAGCCTTCTCAGCTTTCTTTTCTTTAGCCAATTTTACCTCAGCACATTAAGAGAGTTCGACACTACCTTTTTTTTTCCAAGATCAAATATAATGGTTCAACAAACAAGAAAAGAAGAAAAATATATTTTCCAGCTCGGGCCTCCTTTAAAGCCAATTAGCCATTAGAAACACAAAAAATTCATAAGACCTGATGTGACTAGGTCAGCATCAGAAATGAGAGATTTTTGGCTAGATGCCGAGGACTTGACTATTTCAACCTTTTCCAAATTTTGAGAACTAAGCTTGGGTAAATTACTTCAGGTGACTGCATCTTCAAATAATCTAAGCACCTAGGTGTTATTGTCGAAATTCCTATCACCACCGATAAAGAACCATTTAATCTTTCAATCCTTATTATTGGATGGATTACCCATGATTGGATTGCATTTTTCAGATCAAGCTTGAAGATAGTACCACCCAGGATTCTTTACAGGATTACTCTTCATTAGGTATATATATTTAATCTCTTCAATTATGAGAGCAGAATTTGAGATCTAACTCAATAAAATAAACAAATCCGACAAAAATCTTCAACTGTTGAGGTTCAGTTGATGAGGAACAATCCTAAATGATTAGAAAATCCTAGTAAAATAATTCTGAAGTGAGAGTTTGACCCTAAAGTGAAACAGTTCTTTATTGAATGAGATTTCACCAATAGGAGAACAATTAGGGAGTTCGTTCGCTTCAGGCGCTAAGATAAATTCCCTCAAGAATATTGTAGCAACCAGTATAGGTATCTAGATCTGACTCTGTAATGGTGAAAGAGAACCAGTCTGCTTCAAAATGTGTTGTTTGTCCTCTTGCCTTAAGGACAAGAAAAGGCGTAAAAACGATGGCTAGCTCTTCCTCAAACTTGTTTATCTTAAAAGCAGTCTCGTTATCACTTGAAACATAACTCATTTCTATTTACAAGAAGAAAAACAAACATCAAGAGCTGCTCAGAATCATCAACAACTCATGAAATTTCACATACGATATCTAACCCTAGAAGATTACCAATACTTATCTCAAACAACTAAAGCATCAAAAGTCGATGAAAAGAAAAAAAATTCAAAGAATTCGAAGACTTACTAGTTTTTGTTAAAATAATGGAGTAACTGGACAATGAATGATCATCTAAGACTCACGAAAAGTTTTGTTCTTGGCAATGCTATCTACAATGAGAAGATGGTTATAGTCTAGAACGGAAGCGATACTAATGCAGTAAAAAAAAGTTTCAATCTAGAATGAAAACGGCTTTGATAAAATAAGTTAAAACTCGTAGTCCAGAATAAAGATGGAACTAAAGATTAATACAATATATAAAATCTTACTCGCTCCAAATAAATCACCATTGCTCTTAGAAGCAATGGCTACAAGATGATTGGACTTAGAATTTCTTTTTGAGTTTTTTTCCTACAAAGTCTAAGAAAATTCTGGATATAAAGAAAATGTGATTGAAGATAGCCAAAGGGAAAAAAAAAGAGGATTAAAGAGAATGAGGAACCCCAATCATTGCTACACAAAGAAGATGAAGGGACATGATGAAACCACGTGAGATGGAAGGTTAAAAAGCAATCATCAGAATACAAAATAAGGCTATAATCATGAAGGCAAAAGAGATCTTTTGTAGCCCGAAATGATGTTACTTGGTGAGCTAATAGAAGGTATCCACGTGGAAGGAGGATTGTAGACTTTGAGTCGAGCATTTAAAGTTGGGGTGTGGTCAAGTCTTTTCTAATTGCAACTTTTAGTTTTTGTCAAAAAGTTACTATTTGACTAAAACTATGGTGCCTTATGTTTAAAAAATGGTATGGGTATAAGTAAAACTCAATAGGCCTTGGGCCCCCAAGTAGGTGATATAAAACTCAAGATGAAGTCTTATAAATGATGAAAGACATCAAAACTTAACTCGAGCCTGGAGGATACTAACCAAAGGATAATAAGGACATTATGTATAGTAAGTGCCGACACTTTCCAGGCTCGAATAAAAGGCTTCAAATTTGAGTATCAATTTTGAGACCTCCCATATCTATGAAGGTCTTGGGCGCAACATAACAAAGGTCTCAGATATACAATTAGGGTTGTGCAAAATCGATTTTGGTTCTGATTCCACTTAGAATCGAACCTAACATAAATAATTCAGTTCTTAAATTTTGAAACTAGAACCTACCCTATTTAACAAGGTACCATTTTTTTCTACTCTAATTCGATTTTAGTTCGGTTCTAGTTAAAAAACACGGTATCTTATTTATTACTTATCTCAATTTCTCTAATTTTTAACTCCATAAAAAAATCTTATAAAAATAAAATTAATAAAATTAAATTATAAAATTATTGTATACATAACAAAAATTTAAGTACATGAAAGAGAAAAAAAAGAAGTTATTAAAGAGAATTGATATATAATAAATTATTGAAAAAATATTATATTATTACTCTAATTATTATTACATATCACTAAAAAGATAAATTTAATTTTTTTTATAATGATATAATTATATATTTAATAATATTATACTATGTATATATTTATTTATTATAATTGTTAACTCTTTTGATAATTTTAAAATAAATATATACA
>JAXCLQ010044390.1:10712-20777 GCA_035584115.1 Cedrela odorata | reverse complement strand
ATTTTTAGGCTGGCAAATTCAAGGGACACTTGTTTATAATCATTTTTAATAATTAGCTTAAAATTATGTAGCACGCTTTGCCCATTTAAGCATTTCTATACAAGAATCATCATTCCTTGATCTTGAAATTTTCATCTCCTCTTTAATTGGTGTAGCTTTGTGGTGTAAGTTGTTTCCATGTTATGCAAGTTCCTTCAAATTCTGTCGTGACTACATGATTTGCTTCATTGGTTTTCAAATGCATGAGGAAACGAAAGGAGTGCGATGTATACGAGCCGATTGTCAATATTTTATCAAATGAGGAAGTGGATGTCCTTGGAGCAAGAGAAGAGAAAAAGACTCGTAGAACTAAAATTTCAAAAGTTAATATATTTTTGTTTTGGAAAAAGAAAAATTGTTATATATTGGGAACTTAATTGTAATAGATGTATCTCTATTTCCATGTTCTTCTTTTTCGGTTTTGTTTTTTCTTCTGGTTTAAATCTTGTAGTAGGCAGAAATAGAATGTCTGAAACACGAGATCCTGATCTGGGTCTGCCTAGGAAAATTGCCATTTTGTTGCCAATCCTAGTCTTTTAGTGTTAAGAGATATTGGGCCTAATCTCAAAACTAGCCCATTTTATGATCTACGAATGGATCACTAGAATCATGGCAAACAGATATGAGAAAATCTCTTCCGTATTTGATCAGAATCCCAATCAATGTGCAGAACGCAAAAGAATGATTTATAAGGAATATCACAAGAATAACTTATCATTCACATGTACTTGCTATCATGACTAATAAATAATGACACGAGGAGGAAAGCCTTTGATTCTTCTTCTTCTTCTTCTTACATGTTACATAAAATAAATCAAACCCTTTCCTAACTCGGTATGGTCGAAATTCGAACCTAATCTCTTTATATTATTTTAAGAAATTTTATTAATTGAACTAATTAAGTAGTAGTGTAGCACCATGAAAAGTCTTTGATTTATTTTTTACAGAGTTTGTGACAAATATTGAATATTCTCAAAGTCATTATCTCATAGATCTCGTTCAGCTCAAGAAAACTAAGCATATTATTACTGATTAAGTATTGATTAGAGGACACAGGTTTTGTATGAACATCTGAAAAGTTTGTGCATTTCGTGCTGTGTGTTTTGGATGGGGGGCCAGAAATCCAGTATGAAATAAAAACAAAAGTACATATATCTTTTGTATTTTTGTGTCATCCAACCCAATCATATCTTAAATTTCGACCAGACTAACATGGACCTACGCATTCTGATTCAATATCTATCTCTTCCATTTGTAACTGCAAGGAGAATTCATGACCTAAAAAAATCTCGCCGTGCTTGCATTGATCACGGGGATTGCCTATATTCAAATGACATCTTGACTTAATAAAACCAAGAATAAAAAAAATACAAATTTTCAACCACCACCATTGAACTTAAAGGGGCAACCTAAAAAATCTGCCTTCCCAGCTCCTAATTTTCTTGGGTTCTTATCATTTTGGCGTTGCCACCGGTTCAACAAAATGATGAGAGGGATGACATATTATATCTACACAGGGATACATACACATACCAAGATCCATGAGAATTTTCGAAAACATGGCTGTGGCTGGTACATATATATATCAAGAGGTAACATTGCAGGCTGCAGACTTGGACTTGTCGAGAATTGACCACATTACTTGAACATCTTGATAAGCACATGCCATCACTTCACCATGCAGATCCATAACAAGGGTGTCATGCTCTGCATTTTCCAAATTAACCAAAATAGTAATTAAGAATATAAAGATGAAAATGGATGATAATGAAGTAGTTTTGATTTATAAAGTAATTAAATAAGTAAGTACCTGGCTGAGACTTCTTATCCGTTGATGCAGCAGGTTGGTGGTTGAAGAAAGTGCAAGCTTTTCTAAATGGGGATGTAATGGTTTTCTTCCAAGAAGCCATTTAAATTTGTACAAATATGAATGAATAAAATGAAAGATTTAGCAAAGTTTAGAATGAATGAGTGAGAGTTGTTAATTGTCTCTAGACTTGGAAAGAAGAAGATGAATGTAAATATATAGGAAAGATAAGGACAGGCAAAAAGGAAATTAGAGAGAGAGAGAGAGAAAGGAAGGCAAGATCCGTGAGACGAGCGAAGAGGAACATCACTCCTTTTTTTTTTATTTAGTTTATTATAAGAATTTCTTATCCGAAAATAACTTTTTGGCCGACTGCACCAAAGCACATGGGGCACGCTCTCAAACAGAACCCGTACACGTGAATGGCCTCAATTACTTTCTTCAAAGTCACGTCCTCCCAAACCCCAGAACCCACAAATGCCAATTGCCTATACCTATGCGCTATGCCTTGCCCTTTTCTGTTTGATCAATCACAATCCTTAATAATTCGTACATGAATACACAAAATCTCTTGGAACTATTATTACTATCTGTTGATCGATCATCTCCTGTTTTACAGCGTTTAACTACCATGTCCATGTCTCAATCACCAACACCATCACTACACACTACCTACACTACTACTTTTGTTCTCTTTTATTTTCTTTACGGAAAACTCATGAATGTATGTTATGTATAATTGGCTACAAATTTAATTAATTAAGAGTAGAGTCTCTCCAATTTTGTAGATATATGCATGTGATAATATTTCCATTGAGCTCATGACAAATAATGGTTACTCGCTCATTGTGATAAGTAAGAACTATGGGCCATAACTTGTTTGTAATGAGTTCATGGACTGGACAGACCTGTTTTATCAGTACTGAAAATGGCACGCGTATTGTATAGCGATCAGGACAGTCATTCCAAATGTGAGCCTGCCTGTAATAATAATATTAATATTAGTTGAAGAAACTCATTCTTGTCTTGTAAATGTAAGTGTATAATACGAGAGCAATATATAAACCCAATATTACATGAGATGAGATGAGATGAGATGAGACAAACTAACTGTCAGCATTGACCGTTAATTGGTGCCGATGATTTTAGACAAGTTGACATTTTATGAACCCTCACTTAGTTCGACGAAACACTTTATTATTATATTGTATTCATTGCTAACATTATGCGAAAGGGATCTTGAATTCAAGGTTTACCTTTCCTTGAACTCTTAAATTACAACAATTAATTATACAATCTTCGAACGCAATTCTAAATAGACAACCACCATCGAGTATTGTAGTCATCCAGGAAATTAATGAATTAAATTAGCAAACAGTATGCATCCCCCCTATTATCCCGCCTGTTTAAATTATTTGTGTCTCCACTCCACATACTGATAATATATGTTTACTTAATTATTACAACCCACATCACATGATATATAAATTAAAATTTAAAGTTTGATCAGACACACACACACACACACACACATATATATATAATTAAACTATTTAATTAATATTTTTAACCATCTTATATGATTAGTACAAAGAACTATATATATGTGTCAGTGGTTTTCTCGTGCAGATGGATGGATAATTATTTGTTTTTAATTAAACTAACAATGTACTCAGTTGTCAATTAATGATGTTGTTGCACCAGGATGAAGCATCCATGGAGGCGAGGAAGGTAATTAATTATATATATATATATATATTGAATATATTTATTTTATAATTATATATCTATATATCAACTGAAATAATCAGTCTTTTTAGTTGTTTTTTCTTATCCCTTTTGTTCGTTTTTCCCCTTCCGGACGCAATGTGAAATGAAAAAATAATCAGGTGGAAAATATCCACAAAATTAGTCCTTGAATAAAGAAACTTCAAAAAATTATCTTACCTCATTGATAATATATAATACTGTACCCACTTGCTATTATTATTTTACTCCTTTTCTTTTTTATAAACTTCCAATTATTCCAAGAAATGCTGCTTCGGTTATATATATATATATATATATGTTTCTGGGATATGTACAACCAAAATTTTATTCTCTTAATTTCTTCAGTCTTACAACTCCGGCATCTTTAATCGCGTTACCTATGTTATATATGGAGGCTGATTCCTCCTCGCCAGGAGAAAGTAACTTATAATAAATAATTAAGCAGCGATGATATTTGTGCATACAGAAATAGAATAATTTTGAAAACATTTTTTTGTTGGGTTGATGTTGAAGTAGCAACTGAAATTGATTATATGGGATAATTCATACAATGACAAATGAAGATGCAAGTGATTTCATTTGATTTACAAGTAAAAATACAAATGAAAGTGCAAAAGAAATATACGGACTTTACGGTAACTACTACTCAAGCTAAGAAAGCCGCAAGGGCTGTGTTCTTCTTAATCTCTTGACAAATGATTCAGTATAGGGTGTCCATTCAATGTGCTTCTTATCCATTAAAGTTGAGAAATCCGGGGCCCTACTTGCGCACACCTTTCTTCCGTATAATGCTTGCCATTACCTTTTTTTTCCACTCACCTAAATTGCCATCTAAAAGTTAGGTTTACTTTCCACGATTCAAGCTCAAGTTTTGAAGATATAACCCAAAATAAATCCTAAGAGATAAAGTTTAGTTTTTTTGTGGGATATGTTTGGCAATGTTATATATATAATTATTTGATACATATTTTTACTTCGGACGCCTGCAATCAAGCACACTATCAACTGATTTTCTTCCCGTTCGTGCTCACCTCGCATACTTGCAATCAAGAATATTAGTCAATACTCTCATACTTAAGTTAGCAAATTGGAGAAGTTGCAAGTTCTCATAGCTTTTCCCTCTAAAAAAAACAAGGGCGAAAGTCCTCTATGAAAAAATAAGGTAAAATAGTGAGTTTTGAGAGAGCGAGAGAAAATGAGCGCCACTTTCATGTGAAAAAAATATGTTTATATATGAAGTCATTCCTTTTATTTTATTGGTCCTCTATAACGTGTTCAATCAATTTTTCCGCTATACCAAGGTTTACTAATAAAAAATTTAAAAAATTAAGAAATAATATTTATAAGATGTAAATAAAAATCATTTGAATATAATTAACAAGCATGTCACGAAAAACATGCCATAAGATTATATATATATATATATATATAAAAAGATGTTGGGCATCAATTTGATGGTCTTTAGAGAGAAATTAGGCCCCTAGCTTAGCTTGGCTGGTTGGATTCTCTTCAAACTCTAAATTATGTTTTAATTAATTTGAAAGCCATTTTTGACTTGGATTCAGTTGAAGAATCTCTCTTCTCCCCTTCAGAGATAATTTATATTACAATTATAAAATTAAAATGTATAGGCCTTAATCGATGGCTATTGGCTCTCTCAATTCAAGTAAAGTTGTTGACTGAATTCCCCTCTAAATCTATCATACTTATGCTAATATATAGCTAGATTCAAAGAAGAAAAAATCTTGAGCCCTGGCCAATAATATTTGCTCAACACCAACACAATCATGTCACGAAATTCTTAAATATAGAAAAAAACATTGTTTCAACTAATAATAAATAAAAATATATTACAAGTCTCTATTTATATATATCAAAAAAATTAGTTATTGATAATAATAATAGAAAATTTATTTTTAAAAATATAATCAAGCTGATTTAACAAACTTTAATTTTAAATTCTTATCATATAAATCAGTATGAAATCTTGAAAATTTATTACTGATTTTACAAAGGATATTCAATATCTTTATTTAATTCTTATTACCATATACAATTTTTTTTTTAATAAAGTATTGTGTATGAGACTTATACTTCAAACTAGTGATTTTATTATATAATTGTGGATTAAAATTTTAATATATCCCAATTTCAAACATACTCACAGTATAATATAAATGACTATTTTGTTGAAGAGCTTAATTATTTGAATTTGTTGATAGTAATTGCATAAGAAACTGAACTCAGTGGAAATATGGAAGCTTATCTAAAACTACACCAGATAAAACCATAAGTGGTCTTTGGCTAGCTGCTGCGCGCACATGGAAGAAGAACCCACCAAGAAGGACTCGAAAAAGTTATATCAGTAAAGGGGAAAAAAGGTTACGTTCACATTCGAATGGATGGTCATCCTTCCGTGTAGCTAGCCTACACAAAAAGGAATGAAACCTTAACAGAGAATTACTGTTAGCCTGGCAATGTGACATTGATTAATTGTTTCCATTAATGGAAAAAAGCTAGAGAAATTAATAAAGAACTAAGTATATATTTGTATAGAATTCTAGCTAGTTGTGTGTGTGTGTGTGTGTGTGTATATAATTAGCATAAGATCTGCCTTCTCAGTTAAGCATTCATCTTTCTCCACAACAATATATTTTTTTTTCTTTTTTAGGGTTTAGGGACACTTTCAAAGATGCATAATGATAAATATATATTGATATACATGTTTGGTTAATTAGTCTGGGCTAGCCATGCATGAGTTGGATACCATAAGCAATAGGTTCCTTTACCATTCTAATCCCTGAGACAACAAACCTTCTCACTGTTATTATTCCTTCTTAAATTACTAATAACATATTTTGGAATATCTGCTATAAGAACACGACAATTTACTTTGTCTAAATTTCAGTGGTTTAAATGCAAAGCTTTATATATATATGGCTTAAGATTATATATTTGAACAAATTAAAGTATACAATACGGAGAATCCATATATGGGTACGTACGTGGATATATAACAATAATGACATACCAAAACCAGGAACTCGAATGTGGGAAGTATATATACCACCCGATCAAACTTGGAGGGAATAACTTTTAATTAAGGATCTATATATATATATATATATATTGCTTAATGCTTATTCATGTACAAGTGATATGAGTAAATTCTCTCTTGTACAGCACACTCTATACATATGCATGGAAATGGAATCCTCCCATTGTAATCACTAATTGTTAATGGCTTACAAAGTGATATATAAGTGTGTGTGTGTGTGTGTGTGTGTATTCATCCACCCACAGACAAATGAAAAATTACCCTATATAATATGTAGCTATAAAGTAGCCCATTGTTGTTCTCTACGAAGTGAATTCTCATTCGCAACTGATGATTTTTAGCAATTGCCCCAACTGATTGCCTACTGCCAAGTTTGTGTAGCTGCAGGCATGTAATTAATTATATATTTATCTTCAAATGACAATCGAAAATAAAGAAAGTTCAACTTTATTAGGAAGAACAAGCTTTGCTTTTAATTAGGGAAGTAGCGAAACAATCAGACTGTTGCTTCTCTATAACTAGCTAATTTGAAAATATGTCTTTCATGAATGACATTCGATTAATTTAACCTCCCAATTAATCAACATTGTTATTTCATATGTTTATGTCATGATGTTCAGTTGATAATTAATCGCCACTATCGTGAATCAAAATTATCGTAATGAAATCTTGATTGTGCGCGCAGAAAGTAGGAAAATGGAATATGATGCCATTGGGAAAGACCGGATAGAAATAAAGGAAGCAAAAAGAACAAGGTTATGCACGGACGTACGGTAATGTTTTTTTCAAAAGAAACAACAGAGAACAGCCTGTTGCTAACTTGCTAGTGAGGCTTGGCTCTCCTGTCTTATTGTTTGCCCTAAACACATGCCCTGTACTGTATCTTCATTTTTTGTTTCTCTTCTCTCACAAGTGTACAAAACAAGTCTGCTACATATCTGGCTTTGACTGTGGCACCGTCACCATTAAAGCTAGCGATACCATGCGCATATATACATATATTGGTACTAGATAGATTCAGTTAAACTAATGCATTTCCCTAAACGAAAAAGCTAGCTAGATATTTTTCATTCCCATATTCAAGAATTTATCTGCTGAACTTGAAGCTAGCTAGTTTTAATCCTGTAAAAAAAAAACATCTGAAAAATCTTATAAATGGTGGAGCACTGTCTCCATATATATATATATATATATATGAGCAGGCAGATTAAGAGGAAAAGAATAACAAGAAGCCAAGAAATTAATATATATGAAATAACAACTTTAACATTAATATTAATTATTGTTCTCATTATTATTATTATTATTATTATTATTATTATTATTATTATATAATTACCTACGCACAATTTTGGAATTAAGGGGGTCATCTCATCTCATCTCATCACGTCAAGTCAGTTACAATGAAATAGAAAAACATAACAAGTACAGTTGAAGAAATAATATATAGGATGAGGTGCTAATTAATTTAAGCAGCAACAGAAACACGACTTTCATAGAATCTGTCAATGAAAGCTGAAGCTTTGCGATCAATACCAGGTTCAGCAATTGAAAATTTTCCATCTTCATCACTTTTACATTTCCGTCTCACGTAATACTCATCTTCGCTCATATCATCTCCGCCGTATGAGCAGCAGGCCTTGAATATGTTGAATATCGAGAAGCAAGAGGAAGATTTCCTTTGCCTGCAGTATCCTGCCATGATCACTCTAGCTATCTGTATTTCTTTACAAATTTGAATTTCTAAGGCTAATATTGAGATCAGTGCAGTAGTACTTGCTCACTCAATTGAATTCAGTATGCAAGATGGAATGAAATATCAGGTATATTTATAGTAGAAGCTAAGCTAGCTAGCAAGCACTAGCAGTAATGGCTGGGGAGTCTCAGGAGGGTGTTGGCCAAGTTACGATAATTGGATGGTCAAGATTCATTGATAAGACAAGTTAAGAACTAATATGATGGTTGTAAAACTGGGAGAAAGCATAAATATTATGGTCCTCTACTTTTGAATAGACGTAAATATTCGTTATCCTAGCTAGAAAATCCATCCCCTCTACTCTAACTAGTTTAAGAGCTGAAACTAGATTGCTTTGCTTAATTTGTACTCCCCCAGTTCAGAATTATTATTACATGATGAATCTTTTTAATTTGTCGCTTTAGTCCTTAATTTCTTCTCACTGCGTGGCCATTCTTTTGCTTCTTTTTCATTTTTTCTTTTCTCTTCCTTTTTTTTTTAGAAGGGGTGAAGGCAGTACATGCATGAAACCCGATTAAACAACCAGAAAAAGCAATATTTATAACAAATAATAAGAAAAACTTGTGTGTGTATACATATATGTGTATATCTTTTTCTTCTTTAATTTTGTAGTCATATTTTGAAGAAGAAGAACATGTATACAGCTTGCATTGTACCGCGTACTTTCGTACCCGAGAATTATATACATACATACATATATATATATATATATATCAAAAGTAAAAGGTCTAACAAAATTATACTAATTTAAAAGCAAAGCTAGATATATCTATATATACGACGAATGTTGGCAATGCATGAATGCATTAGGCTGTCTACAGGATTTAATTTCGAAGAAAGTCCCTTCCTTCCCCACTCCACTCCTTTCTTTAATTTAATTAATTGATTCCCAGCTGCTGCAAGCACGCACGCACGCACGCACGCAGTGCTTTCAAGCTGTCTGATAACTCTATGCTTTTTGGATGGGTGGGTGGGTGGGTCCAAAATTAATTATATCGTGTAGTAATGTTATGACTTTTATTATATTGGGCTCTTAAATCAGAATAACAATCTCATAATTTCCAAAAGAAAAAATGCCCGATGCGGTTAGGTCCGTCTACGGAGGTTAATTATAATAAATTAAGCAATTTGTATAGCGTGTCAACTTATTATACCCCATATTATATTAATTAATGCATTAATAAATAAATGTCTAATTAATTAGGTAATTCTCCACTCCACATATCTCTCTACAGTTTTAGTTTCACACTTCATCTCCAACTCCGACTCCAAGTCTCCAACTCCAACTCCTTGTAGTATGTATATAAAACCTAACAAACAAGTTCAATTCCCACTTCCGACTTCACTTACTACACTGGCACACAGATTAATAAATTACATGGGCCGACCCAATATTAGTAGCGGCCCAGGTTAACTGTCATTGCTCGATTTCCCACAGGGTCAGACAGAGAATCTATCTACAACGACGGCATATGGCATGGCATTACATGATTGATTGAATGTAACCACGTCAGATTGTGGGGACCAGTCGTTGGGAATCATTGACGGAAATCCATGATCTATCTATCAGCGAGGTATTGAACGATGATATGGCATTAGATAATTGGTTGAATGCAACCGTGTCAGATGGGGGTG
>JAXCLQ010044390.1:0-10612 GCA_035584115.1 Cedrela odorata | reverse complement strand
TCTATCTATCAGCGAGGTATTGAACGATGATATGGCATTAGATAATTGGTTGAATGCAACCGTGTCAGATGGGGGTGGGACCACTGACGGAACTGTGGAGGAATATGGACCTATGCTAAATTGCTAACGCTTGCTGGTGGTGTGGGTGAAGCAAGCAAGCAACTGTCAAAATGAAAGATAAAAAAGCATGCTTTTATTTATTTATTATTTTTTAATATTTTGTTTGGCTTTCACCTACTACCCCACGCGACAATTTGTCGTACCTACCACCGCTATATCATCATCGTCGTCATCGTATTCTTGAGAACCCCGTTGAAGATCGCAAACTACCAATTTCCATATGATCAGTTATTGACAACCATTATTTCAGTTTTAAGAAAAAAAAAAAAAAAAACGATTTTTTATTTCATGGAATCGCCATCTTCAGATAAGAAGACCGCAGCAGTGGATGCTCCGTTGGCCGCAATTGGCTTTGAAATTGAGGAATTAACCCCGCAAAGAGTCACCGGCCACCTTCACGTTACCAAAGAGTCCTGTCAGGTTTTCTTTTTTTATTTTTGTTATATCCTTATGCCCATTTGTTCTTTGCTTTTGGACTATCAATTTTCATGAATTTGGTTCACAATCACATGACATGACAGCCATTCAAGGTGTTACACGGCGGCGTATCAGCCTTGATTGCCGAGGCACTTGCCAGCGTTGGAGCTCATATGGCTTCTGGTTTTCAAAGAATTGCCGGTATCCAACTTAGTATTAATCATTTGAAACGCGCTGAGCTAGGTGACCTTGTCTATGCCGAAGCCACCCCTGTCAATCTTGGAAAGACCATTCAGGTACTTTTCTTCTTTTTCCATAGCTACTGTTGTGCTTTTCTTGTGCTCTAGTAAACACCAAGTTTTAATATAGATCACTCACTGATCACTCACTTTTGCAGTTGAAGTTTCAAATTCCTAGCACATCAATCCTAAACATACCCAATCATTACAGTGATTCTTCGTATTTACGAATGCTATGCTCAATCTTTTTTCTAATGCCCCAATGCAGAACCATTTATATTATATTCTGATTTATGCTCATTTGAACTTATTGTAAGGTATGGCAAGTTCGACTTTGGAAAGTTGATCCTTCAAACTCTCAGGTCAAAACCTTGGTATCCTCATCTACAGTTACTCTCCTAACAAACCTGCCTGTGTCAGACCGTGTTAAAAATGCCGGAGACAATCTCAAGAAGTATGCCAAATTGTGAATCAATTTGTTCTATTTCTATTTCAGTCTGAGACTTAATCAATGCAATAATGAAATCAAAAGAAGATGCATGCTACATATATGAAATCAAGGGTGGTTGTTTCATAAATTTAAATCCCTCTTTCTTTCATACTATTAACACTTACTATGCCAAATCACCACACAATCTGTAAAAAGATAATGGCACAGACTTAGATTAGAGTGGCAATGAGTGTCTTCATAATTGCTCAGTTGCTTGGAAAATAACAAGTCTTACAAGGAATACGAATTTTATGCAAATACTTGCTTATAGTGATCACATTAAATACCAGTACTTATGTATACTCTTTACAAGACCTGATTTGCCAAATAGGATTCCCAGAGCTGCATGACTTCAGGTATACATTGAAGGGAAGAAGCCTTATCAGGCCAACACATGTCACCACTATTTTTGCTAAATTTTTCAGCACAACCACATGAATCACATTTTCAGTAAACTCTTCCTGGACCGCACTCTTTCACTACCATAATCGCAACTGCATTTAGTTTGGATTTGGTAGAGTAAGTCAGGTTGATTTTGTCTTAAATCACAATGCTAGCACATTGTTGTATCTGGAACAAAGCCTACAAACTCCTAGTACTCACCATTCACACTTCCAGAACCATTTGTGCTATCACTCACAGTTCCAAACATATGCCTTGATAGCTAATCCCGAATCGCGTACTTGATACTTTACTTTCTACTGTTAACCATATGTGAGGAGGACATAGAAGAAACTGATATCATACCAATATTTTCAAGGAATCAGAGATGTCGCAGCAATGACCACAACCCACTCAAGCTGGTTGATCCACCAGCCAAGCAGCCCACACTTATACACTTTTCACTCAAGTTTCCAACAAAAGAATTTTAGAGACCTAGTTTGGAAAACAGAATTGTATGCCCTCAATTTCCTAGTTCACAAATCATGCACAATGGACTATAAAGCACTTGTATAAAATTTTAAAGCTCCTGCGATCAACTGATCATTTCAACACACAGTACATGCTGCCTAAAGAACAAATTTCCAAGCAGATTACATTACTAGATCACATATCACAACAATTCACATCATAGAAAATTAAACAACAATATCTGTCAACAAAACCAAGTGAACTGAAGTCAGTCGACAATCGGGTATCTTCTGCTTGCGGAAGAACTGGGTTTATTGCTTCTTCTTTTCTTAGTGTATTGACTACCCGAAATCTTTTGCCTTGAAAAATACAGAAATTAACCATAAAAGTGTAAGTAAAAGTTCCACATCAATCATTGCAACAACATTCTAGAAAATGAATACCTAGTTACCTACCTGAGGTTGCTAAGTTGTTGAGTCAATTCGTTGATCTCCAGACCAGAAAGTTTGAGGGAAGAGAAAGTTCCAGGCAACTCTTCAGAAACTATCTTGGATAATTTAACCGCTGAGACAGCCAATTTCTTCAAAGCCTGCAAGGGGATTTCGCATAAAGCAAAAGCATATAAGACATAACTTTGAATGATTGAAATTACAAACAAAAATTGATAAAACAACTTACAAATATAGTGGGAATGGAAATTACAGCCAAGGAGAAAATTGATCCAATTGCCTGCAATCAAAGCAAAAAGTTGTGAACTTGATTATGCAAACAGAAAAAAGATTGCAAATTTAATTAGGAAATACCGTGGAGAGGACGAATAGAAGAGAAAGAAGGGCTAATTCAGGTGGGTTTTTGACGGCGTGAACGAAGGGCGGCAGAGGCGCGGCTGTTGAAGAAGACAGCAAGGACAATTGCGGTTGGCTAATTGTAATACCGACAATATCAGACTTGGAAATTGATGCTAGTGATACAGAGGAAGCGCTTCTCCTTACTCTTGGAAGCTGTGAAATCGAAGGTTTGTCGTTGATAATGATGGCCACGATTACGTGGGTTGGTTGTGAAGAAAGACGCAGAGAAGAGCCGGCACTCCACATGCTCTCTGCCCAGAATGATCCAACAAACAAGCTATTGAAATTTCAAATGAAGTGTACATGCTAATTGCTAATAACTGTCCTTACTTGTGTAAATGAAACGTCATCGTTTTAGTGGGAAAAATCAGTTTTGTGTAAAGTTAAAAAAAAAAAAAAAAAAAACATGTCTTGTCTTATAATTATTGAAGTACAATTAATCATTCCAATGTCGAATCATAATCCCAAACAAATCTAACATAAAGTTGTTACATGGACACAATGATCTAATTGCTTTAAATCTCTATTCTCTTTTATTATTATTATTATTATTATTATTATTATTTTGGGATTGCTTGGTTACCTAATTATTTTTTATTTTATTTTCCTTTTTAAGTTTGATCTTATACAAGTGATTACGTTATCATTTTCATCTCCTTTTACCAATTTGCAGAAGGAAAGAAAGAAAGTGAAAAACGCGTAATATTATTAATTATTAAACAAGAGTTTATAACGGATGTGAACGAAAAATGTTCTAATATTCCATTCCCTCTGTAGACCAGAACTTTCTTCCTTCATTATCATTACTTTTTCCCCATTTGCCTTGGCCTTGCTCATCCCCATCTCAGACAAATTTCTGTATATTTCTACTGATTTTGATTTCTTTCCAACACTTCTTGGGCTCACAGCATCCACAGCCACATCACTATGGAAGAAGCAAATGGTAAATATCGCATCTTTCTTTGATTGTCTGTCTATGAAAAGGTTTCAATTTTCTCTTATGAATTAATTATATTTTTCTGATGGGTCATCAGATTTCTAATTTTTCTTTTTCTTTTTACTGGGTTTTTTTTTTCTCGTACAATTTTGCTTTATGTACATATGAATCTTCAGATTCTTTGGTTGTAAATCCTGTCCGGCAATTATGATTCTGGTTCAGTATTTTGCATGCCTATTATGATTACTAGATTCTCTCGAAGCTGTCTTGATTGTTTATACCTTAGCAGATTCTACTATGTTTTGTGTAAAATTAACATGACCTAACACCAGAATCATAATGAATCGTCTTAAATATTATGTTGAGCTTAATGGACTGCTCCAGTTTCAATTGGAATCTTTAACTTTTCGATCGACTCTGTTAAATCGAAGTTTTTACTTCTTTAGCGTAAATTGAATTGCGTTCTGCAGAATGATTGGAGCGAATCTCATGTATTTGGAATTACAGCTTAGTTGAATTTTGTTAAGTTGGATTCTGTAAAAAAATTAATCTTTTTCTACTTAATGATTCCAGCACTCGAAACCAAGGATGGAACTATTTCTGTGGCTTCTGCATTTGCTGGTCATCTGGAAGGTATTACCTATGATCCAATCAGCCTTCGTTTGCAATGTTGTTCCATTTTCTATTATATGTTACGGAATAATCCAAAAATTAAAAGTATTAGTTGGATTTTGTGTGTTGCTCAACCAGCTGTACAGGATAGAGACCACAAATTCTTAAGTAAAGCAGTTGAAGAAGCATATAAAGGGGTTGAATGTGGCGATGGAGGTCCTTTTGGTGCTGTTGTTGTGCGTAATGATGAAGTCATTGTGAGTTGTCACAACATGGTTTTGAAGCACACAGATCCTACTGCCCATGCAGAGGTGACGGCAGTGAGAGAGGTTAGAATAGGAACAAACTTTCACTCTACTTTAAGATTTAAGATTTTGAAGTATGTTTCAAGCCTCTTAATTCGAAAATTTGTTTTTATGGTTGACAAAGAATGCTTGACACTCTTTGTATAGATTGATTTTTCTGCTTTTAACAACTGTAGCTGTTGACATCAGAATCATTTATCCCAGATGTTAATGAAGTTTAACTGGCTGTTTGGGAAACTTATCTGCCAGGATCTTGGGATTTTATTTGGAAGATGATTTTGTATTTTTACTTTTATATGGTAACAACTTATAGCAGATGAATAAGTCAGTAGTTCCAAGTAAAACTTGACACTATTAGAATTTTTACAGGATAGAACCAATATGTGTTGCAATTTTGGCATCTGATTATAAGATTGAGGGGAAGAAATTGCATGGTTGTGAAGGACTTGAGAGAATTTGTGTTCATGATGTTAGAAGCTTCAGCCTCATCTGTTAGATTTACTGAATAGTCAGATATATAGTTACCATGGTGATAGCAAGAATAAGCATTTTACTCATCTCTGACCTCAAAAATCTGTCAGACCTTATGGATAAATTCATGTAAATTTCAGGTAATCCCCATGTTAAGCACTATTGCTTTAATTTCTATTACAAATCATCAACATTCTCTGTTGTCTTTGCCCATTAATGCTACTAAAAACTGCATAATCTTCCACCATTTTTTGTTTCCTCTAGCATTCATGCATAATTCTTACTCTTCGGTGATGATATATTTTTACCAGGCATGCAAAAAGCTCAATAAGATTGAGCTTTCAGACTGTGAAATATACGCCTCCTGTGAGCCTTGCCCCATGTGCTTTGGAGCTATCCACCTTTCACGAATCAAGGTTAAAATACTCTGCATCTATTTCATGTCGATTCAGGCATTGAGCATAACACGCTATAAATACTTTGATGTCAAACAGAGGTTGGTTTATGGAGCCAAGGCTGAAGCAGCCATTACCATTGGGTTTGATGATTTCATCGCAGATGCATTAAGGGGAACTGGCTTCTATCAGAAGGCTCAGCTGGAGATCAAAAGAGCAGATGGCAATGGGG
Organism: Cedrela odorata; assembly: GCA_035584115.1. NCBI lineage: Eukaryota > Viridiplantae > Streptophyta > Magnoliopsida > Sapindales > Meliaceae > Cedrela > Cedrela odorata. Next base: position 4,694 of record JAXCLQ010044390.1, on the reverse strand, counting down.
CTGCCATTGCAGAACAGGTCTTTGAGAAGACAAAGGAAAAGTTCAGGATGTATTGATTTCTTCTGTTCCTCCTTTGGATGGTTGGTTGTAACTAACATTTATCCATTCGGAAACATTGGATTCATTTCTAATGCAATTGTTCAATAATTGCTTATAGTAATCTTTATGTAGCTTAAAATGTTGATATGCACCCTGATAAACAAAAATGTTGATATATGCTCGTGTTGTGATGATAACATAGCAGAGCAGAGCAGAGTTTCCCTGATATGTTTCTTTCATCTTTGATATTTTGAAAGATTAATTGTCATTTCTTTACTTTCCTTCAATTCAATTATCACCTAAATTCTGAATATAAAGAAATATAATTCTTATATATATATCCTCGCACCATTGTTAGATTAAATCCTCTAATCGAATTTAGTGGCCTAATATCTGGAATGTGTTTTATTCTAAATATTTGATGCAGCATTCATCAAGTGTGATGAGTGGTGAAATAATGTTATAAATGATCTTAAAATTAGTTATAAACTTATATTATCCTGATGCATTACGAAAATTAAAAATATTTTGAAAGAATACCAATTTTAAAAATATATATCATTCATATATGAAAATAATTAAGAGTGCAAGCAAGTGCACATTGACATTAGTTGTCTAATCTCGTGAACTAGTAATGTTATATTTCTTAAATTTTAATTTTAAATAATATAACATCAATCAAGTGGATTTATAAATAATTCTAAAATTTGTGAAAGATAGCTGTATAATGCAATTGCTACAAGATATAACTGCAAAAAATGTGACTGTTGAATTGTGATTCATGTAATCCAATCAATGATCCTGCTGCAATATTGTGACTGTGGAATTGTAATCCAATGATCCCATAACAAAAAAAAAAAAAAAAAAAAAAAAGAAAAGGGGGAAAGTTCATCAGTTTTTATGTATTTATTCTCATTAATCAAATCAAAGATAGTAAATAACATTAATCAAATCACAACTTGGTTTTCAAACATCAAACCCTAATGTGGCGTGGCCTAGATCTATCTCGTATGGATGCATGCAAGAATGAATGAATCCATTGTTCGTCAACATTTCAGAAGTCATCGTATATGTTCAGTGCCGGTCTCAATTCCAAAGCCAATTAATGAATGCATATATTTATATATGTGTTGACTAATTTGGTTATGGTACGTACGTTTCAATTCGGTTGGGTGGAGTCAGACGTCAGTCATTCCCTGTGGGCTGTCTTGGACTAAAAAACAAACCAGTAGACATGAAGACTTGTCGCTCCCTCGCTCTCCCTCCCTCCCTCCCTCAAGTCTCAACATTAATTGTCATTTCTGTTTTGTTCTGTTTATTTGTAGTTAAAAGAGTATGAACTATGGAGTGTTAAGTCGGGCGCCGCTTTCTTTTACCGCCAATTTCTTTAATGACTCATCAATCAAATTGAAAATTCATCGAAATTAGGTGTGTGATAGTGTGATTCATAATTATAATTTGCTAATAAACAAGACTCAGACCTTGCATTTATATATTTGCAATTGTAATTAAGGCATGTATTGTCACGTGAAACCTAAACCTAGCATTTATAACAAGTAAAAGGACATTGATCTTCGAGAAAGGTGACAAAATACCCGGTAATTTCACATGGTTGGTTATTAGTAGGAACATTGATTTACTTGAAGAAATTCAAGACATGTTTAGCTAAATTGTCCTCATTTTAGTCCTTTTTTTTTAAAAAAAAAAATTATTTTGTCAAACCTTAATCATAGAAGACGGAAAACCCAATGCTTCGTTTAAATTTGAGACTTGACGAGTTGGTTTCTCTAGAAATTAGTGTTGGTAGACGTAGACTGCATCTTCTCTTCTCGGATAACTAGATGGCATTTTCTTATGTTTTCACCTATAAAACTTAGTTAAGATATTACGGGTAAATATCATATTACGTTTCCTAAAGAAATTACTTAATAATAAATTCAAAATTTGGATTCCATTCCCCAATAATTTCTATAACGTTGACTTGGGTGACCCGGCCGCACCTCCAAAGTCAAAGTCATGAAAACTAAAGCAAAATATCAGACAAATTAACAAGACTATGTATTTTGAACAATTACACTGCATTTTCTCGTTAGACGAATGATCCTTTTTGTCTTCAAAGACAAAAGTGACAATTCTGTAAATACCATTGAAATTGCAGAGAAACTGTATCATCTCATCATTAATTGATTAACAAAATATATTCATATATATATATATATATAATATTACTCTTTTATATAAGGAAATTACTGAGCTAGTTCTAATCGTGACATACGGGGTTGACCTCAATACACAATAAGATAGCCACGTTCACTCTATGCTTGTATCACCAATCTTCTTCTTCTTTTTCTTCTTCTTCTTCTCTCTCTCGTAATAATATATATTGATTCGACCCTAAAAACTGATCAAATACACGATCTCTAGTGAAATGATGTTGTCAAAGTTGTTGTGCAGTACTACTGATGATGATGAGTACTGTGCAGCTAGGCAAAATAACAATACTAGCATGATCACTGATCGTTCAGATTATGATGAATTGTCAACCGATCATAATACCATCAAAGAATTGGACTTCTTTCCTATGCATGGTACTAATGATGTAAATCATCCTGCTGCAGAACTTGAATCGCTTATCTGTCCTTCTCCATCAGAAGATCCAATTTTCACTGATTTTAGCGTAAGTTTCGATTCCTTCTTTAATTAATTTGCATATATATATATATATATATATTTCTATCTATATATATATATATATATATTGCTAATAACTCGATCGAACCATGAACTGGGATTGATTTGTCAGGTGGGAGAGAAGCTTCTCACTCTCAATACTAATACTGTTTCTGCTCAGCCGCCGATCAAGATTATTAATGAAGATGATCAGAACCCTTTAACCCAAGTGAGTGTGAGATCTAGACCAGTGTTTTTATTAATTTTCTATTTTTTAATTTTTTAATTTATATAGTTATGTATGTATTAATATATATTTATATATATGTATGTTTGTATTAATTTAATTTTATTAATTTTAGTTGAGGAATAAGCTGCAAATTCAGATAGAGAAATCAAAGGAAGAGAACCAGAATTTGAGGAGCACGTTGAATCTGATTAGAACTAAGTACACAGCTCTTCAGAGTCAACTGCTTTCAGCGATGTCGATGCAACGACTTCAGGGTTCCAACACTATTAATAGCACTACTCATCATCAACTCCTTCAGGTACTCCTGCTCTGGTTCATCATCATCATCATCATCATCATCATCATCATATATATGTGTGTGTGTGTGTGTGTACTACTTAATTCTGGGAATATTATCTGAGCTAGTTAGCTTGAATTAAATTGATAGCTAACGATATAACTTCATGGAAAACTAAGTACGAGCCTAGCTTAATTCTCTTAGCTATAGTTCACCCAAATTAGGTGTCATATTTGCATATTGCAAAAAGTTACTCATATTGGCTTTAAATCCACTTTTATGTATATATATGAAGAGTGCTACTATGGCTCTCAAAGTATTATCTAATATTTTTCTATCTCTAGTGATATATATATATATATATATATCTCAATTGCATAATAAAATTACAATAAATTTTAAGAAAAATTTATTGTGTAATGAATGTCACATTGTTTAGATGGAAAATTTTGAGATAATAATTACAAATTATAGTATTATTGATATATATTTTGCTTTAGTTGAAGAAATTAAGATATATGGTTTTGATTAAATTATATATATATATATATAATAAGATTTTTAAACTCATGGTTTCTTTTGGAAAACATCTTCTTAGGATGCCTGATCTGCTTGCATGGTTCATCTTCATTGATAACAGTTGTGTAATTTAAAATGATGAATATCGTAGTAAAGGAACAAATTAATGTAATCACATAAATATTAATATCCGAGTAATCAATAGGAATCAAGTTATTTGTGCATACTAATGATGCTTAGATATTCTCAATGTACGGTTATTTTTTTATTAAATTTTTGTTACTAGTGTATTATATTATTTCGATTATATAATTAAAAGATACACACAACAAGAATTTAACGAAAGAAGTGTTGTAAAGGAGTGTAGCAATTTTTATTTATTTATTCTATTTATGATAAAACAGAAAGATAAAATGTATCATTAATGTTAATAATAATAAAATTGCATGATCATGTGTTTAACCAAAAGGATGAGAGAATTGGCGCCGACAGTCCAAGTCCAACACTGCGCACGCTGCATTTCCTATACGATCAAGTGGCAACCAGTGAATTATTTGATCCTTCACATTCGGACCATAAAAAGACAAAAGAAAGATTAACGTCTTCTGCTAAGTTCAACGTTGATGAAATGACATTATTGTCAAAAGATGATAGAGATCATGGGATGATTCAGGTTGGTAAAAAACGGAACTCCAGGGATGATGATGATCAGTATCATGATCAAACAATATGGCACCAACAAGCCGCAAAGAATGATCAAGAAGAGCTAGTACCTTACGGGAAGACAAGGGTTTCCATAAGAGCACGCTCAGTTGCATCTATGGTAATCTATATTTTTTACTTAATAGTTAATACCATCTGCAGTGTACATTCACACCCCCACAACCCCCACACACCACACCACACACCCACCCCCAACCACACCACACACACCCACCC
>JAXCLQ010044369.1:5809-20787 GCA_035584115.1 Cedrela odorata | reverse complement strand
TATAATTTTAAATTTTAAATATATAATTTATATTTTTTATTTTATAAATTTAATTTTAATAAAATAATAAAAAAATAATTTATATTTATATTTAAATTTAAAAAATAAAAATAAAAATAATGATAAAAAATGATACTATAGCAATCTTTAATCTCCAGAAAACATGAAAATAAGAATATAAACTTTACAACAAGGTAAAGACTTACCCGACTGACTGAGCTAAGACTCGGCTGCTTCGACGAACAAGACAATCTTCTACCGCCACTTTCTTACCGAAATTAACATTCCCAATAATAATCAAACAATTAAGTAAAAAGTAATTAATTTTCACAGACCTAGAGCTTATCTGCGGAAAAAAAAAAAAAAAAAAACCAGATGAAATCGAGTGCAACACATTAGAGAATTCACAAATTAAATTTATCCATCAATGTAAATCCTACCAAATTTCAGTGAACTCATCAAAATTTTGGTAAAATAATTAGATAATACACTAAAATACTTTTTTTAATTATAAAATTTAATAAAAATAAAAAAAAATCAAAGGTTGATTAGAGAACGAAAAACAAGTATCAACAAAAACAAAAAAGATAAATAGAATATTTATGTAGGAGAATCCGCCACCAGAATCTGACATGAAATTGTTTGTTAAAGTGGTAAGAAAGGATAAATAGAGAAGCAAATTAAATGTTTTTATTTTATTTTATAGAAATGGCCAATGGTTCAATTATATTTATTATCTAATTTAAACTGATTTTTATATTTATGGTCAAATAACGTCTTTTATAACAATTTTACCCATACTTTTTCATTTCCATTTCAACTGAAAGAACTAGTTTTATCGCCCCTCGACCCTCTACACTAATTTCTCATTTTGCCTCTTGCCTCAACAAATTTCATTAAGTTTTACATTTTAAAAACAATGTAATATATAAGAGAATTTTGCAACATATGTATTACAACCCCCGTACATATTCTCATACATAAAATCTTAGCATCAATTTTTCAAAATTTTCTTTCAATGCTATATTATTTTATTATTATTATTATTATTATTATTACATAATTTTTAAATAACTACAATTACCAAAAATTCATACATATATAAAATTATTTATATAACTAGTTCTCAATCTTCTGAACTACACCAATAATTACTTACAACAAAATTGCTTAAATTCGTAACTATCTCAGCTAGTGTCATTTCTCATCTAGACTTTATAATTTGAAAAACAAAATTTTCAATAAACAATGAGATTCGAACTCAGTAAATAGATCATACAAGTTTTTCCCATGTCAATGTTTATAAAACATATTTCTTTCTTCACTAAAATAAAAAGACATGCTCAAACGGATCAATGAATTTTTAAAGTTTTTAATAATACAAAAATTTATTCATATTACAAATATTCTCAAAATGACTTAATCAGTTAGTATTACTTGTACTCACGGTGACTCGGATCAGAACATAATTAAGTATGACAAAAACACGCATAGTATGTTAAATAAAATTTTTACTAATTCACAAATCCCGCATTTTGTTATGAGAAATTAGCTAGGTCAGAATTGTAATGGCTCGAAATTTTATATGGTAAATTATTATAAAGTATGGATGAATTAGGAAAAAGAGTTCTCAAATTTGAGGTGCCAATGAGTTAATTTAAGAAAAAAGTGGGGCTATGGTGTAAAAATGATGGCCTAAGACTATTGTTAAGCCCACGTTCAAGCCTGTAAGGTAGAAATGAGGACCCAAAACTAAGCCCAATTCAAAGCCCAAATGTTGTTAAATTTTAAGCCCCAAATAATAAGCCTATATTAAATGCAAATTAAACGCTTGTTTTCTTTCTAGACTTTTCTCAAATTATCTAGATTCTTCATAAGTTAAAACAAAAAAGAGAAATCAAGAGAGGAAGGAGGAAAACGAGAGAGCAAGGGAGGAAGAGCCAAAAACGGCAAGGGAGGAGAAAAGAGAAAAATATGACAAGAGTGGGTAGAAGAAGAAGAGAGAAACAACAAACGACGGACAAATGAAAAAAGCTAAGGGAGTAGTGAAACACGTGTTGCTCGCAAAGTTCAAAGACGGGAAAACACGGGATGAAATTGATGGGCTGATCAAAGGTTATGCAAATCTTATCAATCTCTTTGAGCCCATGAAATCTTTCTAATGGTAATAGCTTAACGTCATCACACTTGAAAACATTTTTTTTTAGATTCATGCTGCCCATGTTGTTATTTTTCATTTTGGCTCTTAGGCTTCAATGTTCTAACTGAAGATGTTTAGTTTTATAGATGATGAAATTAAATTTGAAGTCTTTAGTTTTTCATGAGACTGCGAGAATTGGGATTTAGTTGGCATTTCTAATGTTTTCTGGAATTGGAGCTATGGATTTTTAATATTTTCATTTTTGTTATTGGGTTTTGTCGTTTGGTGTTCTAGTGAAGTTGTTCAGCTTTTTGTGTGATGAAATTTGAAGGCTTTATTAGTTTTTTCTGTGACTATGAGGATTGAGATTAAGACAGCATTTTTAATGTTGTTGAGAAATTGCTAAGCTTCTTTGGCTTTTATCTATTGCTCTTGCTTACAAAGCGATGTTGCTGTAGTATGATCACAAGTTTCTTTTAATTGAGTCATAAATTGGAAATTTGAGTTTTATATGTAGTAATTTAAGGGAACTTTTACTCTAAGGATTACACATAAGGGTGCAATCCCAAATTTTTGTAAAACTGAGCTGGTTTGTTTAGTATAAAAGTCTTAGCCAACTGATTATGGTTGGGTATCAAAGAAAAATATCCACTAACCATATCTTATAAGTGAGAGTGGGAATTGAATATCTTTGTTATTGGAAATTTTGAATACTGTATAATAGACCAGTATGCGTGTTTCTATACTTATACCTCTTTAAATGCTGGGATGCAAAATTAAACTTACTTATGATGATTGTTATGCAGGATAAATCTATTGCTGATAATGGTTGTGGTTGTGACAATTGTTGAGCCATTTTTTTCTTTATTTTGGATAATGATCAGTACCAATACTTCCAAAATAATATGCTGTGCTGTTAGTATTTACATATCACATTTGCTTGTTGGGTCTTGGGGTTTGAATAAGGTTTCGTAGTAAGAAAGATGTGATTTGGACGATACATGAAGTCTGACGTAGGTGTAGTGATGTAAACCCGTAGGCAAAGTAGTCTAAAAATCTACGAACAAGTGAATCTTGACTCGGAAAACCAATATGATCAGATTATGAACTCTTGACTCGTTGAGGAACTTGTCTTAAGAACCTAGGTTGCAAAGATATGAAGCCACAAAGGATTACAAAGCCTTTGATAAGTCTAAATTCAAGCAAAGAACTCAAGAAGAATTACTTACAAATTCTCACATAGTTTCATAATTTTATTCATGAAGAGTTGTTACAAAATAACATTTTAAAGTTGTTTAAATAATAAAACCCTAATACTACCCTTATAATAATAGGAATGCATATCTTAGTTAAATTAAAACTCTACTAATAAGAATGTATGTCCTAGTTGAACTAAAACTCCTAAAATCTAAAACCCTTGTTTCATTTAAACACTGAGAATAACTAAAGCCTTTGTTTCCTTTAAACACTAGAAATTCTCACATATAACCTATTAATTAATTGTACCAACTCATTAACATAATAATAATATAGACTAAAGCAATTAAATAAAATTACATCAAGTTGACATGTAGAATAAAATGTAGCCGCATATGCCTTCATGTCTTCACTATTGGACTTGGACTTCAATAACTTGTAGAACATATACTAAGGCTGATTCTTCATCTCGCAAGCCTATCTTCCATGATGTAGAACTCTTTGTTAACAATTTGATCAACTTCTTGAGCATCTTGGATTCTATTATTCCTCCTCTCCTTAAAAGAATTCGTCCTCAAATCTTGGCCAAAATTTGTCAATGATTGGTCTATGCCCATACTCTAATTTTAGCAAAGAAAGCAAATTTGACTTCCCCCTCACTCTCTTTTTTTTTCCACTCTTAATTTCTCTCCCTTTTGTGCCCATGGATTTCTCAGTTTCGCTCCTTTTTTTTAATAATGAATTTCAATTTTTTTTACTCTACGAATACAGAATTAAACAAAGATAATAGAATAACCTGATCTTAAAACCTAAACTCTGATACCAATTAATGTGAACTCGTAGGTAAAGTAGCTTAAAAACCCATAAACAAATGAATCCTATGACACCATAAAAGATTACAAAACCTTTGATAAATCTAAGTTCACGTAAGAACTCAAGAAGAATTACTTATAAATTCTCACATAGTTTTAGAATTTTATTTATCGAGAGTTGTTGCAAAATAACATTATAAAGTTGTTTAAATAATAAAACCCTAATACTACCCTTATACTAATAGGAATGCATATCCTAGTTAAACTAGAACTCCACTAATAGGAATGCATGTCCTAGTTGAACTAGAATTTTTAAAATCTAAAACCTTTGTTTTCTTTAAATACTAGGAAACTCTAAAACTAGCTAAAACAAATAATAAAAATAATTATGAGCTATTTAATTAATTGTACCTGTCCATTAACATAATAATAATACAGACTAAAGCAATTAAATAAAATTACATCAAGCCCACATGTAGAATACAATGTGGCTGCATATGCATTCATGTCTTCACTCTTGGACTTAGACTTCAATAACTTGTAGAACATGCACCAAGACTGGTTCTTTATCTCGTAAGCATATCTTCCATGATGTAGAACTCTTTGTTAACAATTTGATCATCTTCGGAAGCATCTTAGATTCCATCATGTAATGTTTTGCTTATAAAATGAAATATAACCTTCAGTTAAAGAACTGCAAAATTTTAGAAAAATTAGACACAATTACAACTAACATAGATGAAAATTATAATTTTTTTTTGTAAAACGACGAGTCTCTAGTAAATTTTAGAAGTGATTGCTCAGTGATTACATTTCGGTTTGCCGAAAATACTGAGTAGCATACAGAAAACCTAAAACAAAATAGTGTTCCCAACATTGATTTTTAACGTCGTCAAATCCTATGAAAACTAGACACATAAGGGAACAATAGATCTAAAAATTAGCTTGATTTCACGTAGAAATAAATTCCCAGAAAAATTTAGAAACCAATGCCCTGTTTTGAGACTCCACACTGCCCCATATCTGTACAGTATATACTAAATTAGTTATAACTCGAACATACGAACTCAGAATTAAGATTCATAAAGGGCTATAAAAACTAGATGTAATAAGGAAAAACATAGTTAAAAATTAGATTTTTCAGTTAAGAAACAAATTTCTAAAAAATTTAGAAAACTTGCGAAATTGGGTTGGAATATTGTATGTTCATTTAAGTATAAGTTCAATTATAGAAGTCTAAATGAAACACCGTAAATAGTTATATAAACTAGACTTGTAAGGGATGAACATAGTAAAATTTTGATTTAAAATTCTTTGCTGATTTATCCCAGCAAAAGTACGAAGTCACCCTTATTTTACAATAGATATTGCTTAGATAATTGAGATGGAAATTGTAACTTTCCTAAATTAAGTGATGAGAGTTCGAGACATTCTAATTTTTTATTAAGGATTATTGTTATATACAACATATTTATTTGATCATATGGCAAGTACATGTGGTTATAAGTTCTAATGAGGGATATGTATTTGTAGATAGTCGACCTGTCAGTTATTAATGATGCCACGAGCTGGACTTGGTTAAGTGTAAACCTGTGAGCGGACAATTTATTTTCCAAAGAAAATATTGTTTATTATTATTGTTTAAATTACGATTGATTGAGAATGGATTCGACTAACTAAACTATGACTAAATATAATTATTTAAACGTTTAAAAAATTAAGATCATCTTGATAGATTTTAAACATGTTAATGTTAAATGGGATTTTACATGACTTTATTTTGAATCTGTGATTAAGACTTGAATTTTAGTAATAGACTTTGATGTGTATACATAAGACAAAACTTGAAAATGAGATATTTTATGATTTTAAAGCTGTGAATGTTTGAGATTTCATAGAATTGTTATTTATAATCGGGTTATGAATCTAAAAATAAATGATGAGCATTTTAGTATGATTGTGTTTAATAAGAATTTATATGAACTTCTCTTGATTTCGTAACTTAAGACATAAATCTTGTTATTGATTTTAATATGCATTCACGGATTTCATGAAATTGCTTTGGTTTACGATTTTAGAGTTATTGATGGGTTTATTTTAAGATGAGATTTTGAAACTTGACATTTTTCCAAAAGATTTTTGTTTTCAAGCCAGAGGTCGCCTTACAAGCCAGAGGTCGCCTTACAGGCCAGAGTAGTATTCTGGCTGTCTGTGATACCATGGGCTAGAATACCAAAGTATAGATTTAGGGCCCGCGTGACTTCTTATCTCAAAGATATATTTTGGCTGATTATGATATACCACGAGTCAGGATATCAGAGTAAAGATTTGGAGCTCATGCGACTCCTTATTTCAAATATATATTCCGATTGTCTATGATTCCATAGACCAATATTCCAGAGTATAGATTCGGGACTTTTGTGATCCCTATCTCAAAGATATATTTTGGCCATCTGTGATATCATGGGCTAAAATATCAGAGCTATTATTTTATAAATTTCAAATGACACAGTTTTCAAAGATAATTTTTATTACAAAGAATTGTATTTCACGCTAAAAATTTAAAAAAAATTGATTTTAGAACAACAGAAGAGCTCAAGTATGATATTGTTTTCAGTTTTATGATGATACAGATTGTAAATTGATTTTTAATTATAGTAGAATGATGAATATTGTTATGATTTTAAATTCTTCATTGTATTTTATATCCAATAGAATTTATTTTCCCTAAAATATATTCCCTTACATTATATCTATCAACTCACTGAGTCTCATAAGACTTACCTTTTATATTTTTAGTTTTGTAGGATAGATACTCATTTAGAAAGAAAGGAACGTTACAGTAGAGAAGAGACGCTTGTAGAGGCAAGGATACGCACTATTGTCATTAGGGCACATGAGTTCAACATGTATAAAGTGTTATAGTTAAAATTATACATATATATTTCAGCATAAATGTTGTAGCGCCAAATATTGTATAACATTAATGTATTCTGTTTATGCTTTATGGTCGAGTATATCGCCCTTATGCAATACATGAATGGTCTATTATGTTATAATGAGTTTATAAGAGTTATACATACATTCAGATAGACAGAGATAGAGGCTCAAGGTAACGGGGGATTTCGTCACTTGCTTGTAGTATCTCTGGATTTGGGGATGTCATAAACTAACAACGACAACCATAAAATACATTTTCACTCATAAATAATATATATTGATAATATTTTCAATAATTATTTCATAACATTATAATCGGCATGTAAAATATAATAAATCAATAATTTTCATAATATATTCAAAATATGCTTAGTTAACACATCATTTCAAAAATAATTACAAATATTGTAAGGGTTATGCCTTACAAGCCAATCACAAGTTGTTGTGAAAGATATTATCTCTTATAAATATTTACTTTTAGTAATGAAATGAATATTTTATGAAAAATTCTTTTATCATTAAGTTACATGTTTATATGTATAATGATGAAGTCCATAAAATGTTTGCAATGTATATCTAATTATGATGATATCATACATATGAGATAGATATATTAAATACATTATTTTAAAATATTCTCAGTCATAGAACTTTAAAGTGAGATCTTTATAATACCGAAAAGTTTGATACACATTATATTTGTTTGTTGAAAATGTGGTTATTTTTATAGACCACTTGTGTGGTCACACTAAGGCAAGTGTATAGGTGCTTATTATAGAATGAGTTCACTGAATTGACTCATGACAAAAATATCCAAATGGTAATTGTATTTTATTGTCAATTAAACATTCTTCGTATCAGTAGTACAAGTGATTTTGGGATTTGAGAATGTCATAGTTATCTTGTGGGTGAAATAATATACTTTGATACTAACTCATGTGAACCATAAGGTTCATTATGGGTAGTTATTGGGTATGATACAACACTCATAAAAATAGGTGAATATTCAATAAAGGATCTGTCACTCTTAGTACATTGTAGGAGTATGCTCTATATGAATGATAGAGATATGACTCTAGAAATCATTGGCCAAGGTGCAATATGTGATTAAGAAGGAATTCTCAATGTTGGTATACTGAATGAGTTATGATCTTAAGGTTCATTATACATAGTATTGGATATAAAGATTTTGACAGTTAACTTGGAAAGATTGAATTGTACAGTATTTGATTATGGAAAGGTTCATATTGAAGCTTATTACTTCATTATAATTCGGATGACCATGATACATTGTTAGATGTCAATCTTGGTCTATAGACATATTTAATTAATCATGAGATAATTTATTAAATATTATATGAATTAAAAATTTTAATTCATTTAATTAATCATGAGGTGATTTACGAAATATCAAATAAATTAAAGAGTTTGATTCGAAATTTCATGTATGTCTACTGCCGACTTTATAGTGAATCTATTGAGTCACACTCAAATTGATAATGAATTTACTTGAGAAGTATTCTAAGTGTTGGAACACTTAATTATAAAACATTTGATACAAGGGTATTATGGTAAATTTTATAAAATAATTTTATGGTAAATTCTAAAAGAGGATATTATAGTAATATCATAATAACTAATTAAATAAAGTATTTATTTATTAATTATTAATAATTTAATATATGGATAATTACGAAAATAATGGTCAATTACATACTAGCAAATAGAAGAATATTGACCATGTAATGGAAAGTGAGAAAATGAATGAATATAATTTTTTCATGTGATGGAAATGTAAATGTAAATATAATTGGAACTGAAAATTCACCACATCACATTTTCTTCATCTTGGTCGAGAACAAGAAAGGGACAAAAGGAAGATTTCTTCTCTTAGCCGAATAGAAAGGGAAGCAAAAGGCTTGCTAAATTCCATCTCATTTCTCATTTTTAACCTCAAGTAAGTTCAAATTAAGGGTGAACAAATATAGAGAGAGTTCTTCTTAACACTCTTCAAACGTTAAAACTTAAATTTTTAGGACAAATTCAAATAACAAGTAAGTTATTCTAACTTTGAAAATTTGAAATTTATATTCAAAACAATTTAAACTTAATTTTTGGTACTTTCGCTGCACTAAGAAATCTTACAAATATATGCATAATTTATGTACATTTGTTTCTGATTTTACGAATATACTTCTATGTCAAAGACTTGTATCTAAAATCAAATTAATAAAATTTATTTAGGCTAAATGTTCATATTGACCACTACTTTCGTATCATATCCACATTTCAAAAATCATCACTTCCATATTCTTCACCTATTTATCATCAATTTCATCATTCCATTTATTCGTTTAATATTTCTATCATAAAATGAACTTAAATCCAATATTTCATATATATCTGAATGATGTCTTCTACGCCCATGCCATTGATAATACATTTTAATATATGAAGATTGAAGACCATGAAAGTATAATGGGTGCATAGTAACAAACTTAAAACATTAGTTTAATGATATTTTGTAAAATAGAGACTTAGGTTCTAATATACTAATTAATATTCAAAACTTTTCATATTCTGAAAATATATACACATACTTATAACTTCAATCATATATAATTTATAAACTTAGAACTTCATATTTTAATCCATAAATTAATACTTAGAACTTTAGGTTCTAATTTTGAATATATTTTTATAACTTTATATTTTAATTTTAAAATTTAGAACTTCAAGTTTTGATTTAAAAATTACATATTAAAACTTTATATTCATTAGTAAGATTGTTTTTTAGAACTTTAGATTCTAATTATTTCTTTATTTTGCAAACTTTAGGTTGCAATAATAATATTTAGTAGTGTCTATAATCTACCTTGAAAGAATAAAAAATAATTAGTCAAAAAATATTATATCAAACATCACTGTTAAAAATAAAATGTCACAAAAAATAACAGAAGCATCCGTAGTAGCATGTTATTCTTAATTTATGACGACGAAAGTTCAATTTAAAAATTATAACAAAAAAAATTAGGGAGCTGTGCAGTACAGCTTATGTACCTAATTTTGCCTATATTAAATAGTTACGTGGCGTTACACTAGACCAGATATCTTATGTTCATAAATCTTCCACGTGTAACATATTTAGTGGTCCATTTGATACTTCAAAGCATACCAAAATCTTGTTAAAGATAAGGTATAGATATACCACATATGACGCAGCTCTCCTGCCTGCGTTCATCACTCATAATTTCTTTCCTACATTTTTCAATCAATGCCTTTTAATCTACAATGGCCATTTCCTCTTTTTCAGATTTTTCATCAGCTTTGATTAACACACGCTTCAAATCCCATAAATTTACTATCTTTTCAACATGCAAAACCTTCCCTTTTGTCACTCTTCCAGGCTCCATTAACCTTCGAATTTTTCATGTAAATTCTTCTGGTTTCCCATCTCCAATTTTAGAAGATGCTTCCACCAATTTGCCCACCATTGAATTGGATCCTGATTATCAAAGTTCTGAACAAATATCAGTGCCAGATGCCAAGAAGTTTGATAGTTTCTTATATGGCATGTTACAAGATCCTCAAACACAAGAACTAGCATATGAGTACTATAACAAAGCCAAAGATATGCCTGAATTTAGACCAGAAAGCACAACTTTAAAGCTTCTGATCAGGTATTTAGTTCGATCCAAGAAATGGGATTTGATTGTTCCACTTTCTGAAGATTTTAAGATTTATAATGTGTTGCCTGATGGTTATACTTGTTCTACATTGGTTGCTAGTTGCATAAAAGCTAGAAAATTCAAAATTGTAAACAGTTTGCTTAAATTCTTTAAAACTGATGGAATAATTGCTGTTTCGGCCTTTAATTCTGCTATGAGAGGTTATAACAAACTTCATATGTATAGTAGCACAATTTTAGTGTATGAGAAGATGAAATCTGCTGGAATTGTTATGGATTGTCATTCTTATTGCCAGATAATGGAAGCTTATAATAAAATTGGTGAGACAGAGAAAGTAGTTGAACTGTTTCATGAATTTGAAAGTAGGAAATTGGATTCAATTCCATTTTCAACACAGGTGTATAGAATTCTATGCGAGTCATTAGGGAAATCTGGCCGAGCTTTTGAAGCTTTTAAATTCTTGGGCGATATGAGGAAAAAGGGTATTTCAGAGGATTATTCCATATATGCTTCTTTGATATGCTCATTTGCCAATGCTGGAGAAGTAAAGTTAGCTGAAGAACTATTCAAAGAAGCTGAGGAGAAGAGAATGTTGAGAGATCCGGAAGTGTTTCTAAAAGTTGTTTTGATGTATATTGAAGAAGGATCAATGGAAAAGACTCTTGAAATTGTGGAGTCAATGAAGAATGCAAATTTGAAGGTTTCTGATTGCATTTTATGTGCAATTGTCAATGGCTACTCTAAAAAAAGAGGATATTGGGCTGCTGCGAAGGTTTATGAACATCTATTCTCCCAAGGCTGCATTCCGGGACAAGTGACCTATGCTTCTATTATAAATGCCTATTGCCGAATTGGGTTGTATTCAAAAGCGGAAATGGTATTTCAAGAGATGCAAAAGAAGGGGTTTGATAAATGTGTTGTGGCATATTCTAACATGGTTGCAATGTATGGGAAAACAGGAAGGGTAAAAGATGCGATGAGGCTTGTGGCTAAAATGAAAGCAAGAGGCTGTGAGCCAAATGTATGGATATACAATTCTTTAATGGACATGCATGGGAGAGCTAAGAACTTGAGGCAAGTGGAGAAGCTCTGGAAAGAAATGAAGCGAAGAAAAGTGATTCCAGATAAGGTAAGCTACACTACGGTTATAAGTGCTTATAATAAGGCAAGGGAGTTTGAGGTGTGTGTGAAATTTTACAACGATTTTAGAATGAATGGAGGCGTGATTGATAGAGCTATGGCTGGAATCATGGTTGGGGTTTTCTCCAAAATTAGTCGGATTGAAGAGTTAGTGACGCTTTTGCGTGATATGAAATCTGAAGGAACAAAGCTAGATGAGAGGCTTTACCATTCGGCTATGAATGCTTTGAGGGATGCGGGGCTGCAAATGCAAGCGCATTGGTTGCAACACAACTTTGAGGGAGCATAGTTTTGGCTATATATGGTCGGTTAGCTACATTTTGTCCGAATTCTGACATATGTTGCAGTAGCAATTGAAGGGTACAGATTAGCATTGGATGCTTTTGGTCTATTGGATGACTTTGCTATTGCATGAATGAACGAGGAACAAGTTCAAAAACAAGAATGAGTGAAGTGGACTCTTTTTTCTTCATCCTTTCACATTTTGCCCTTATTGTGTTTTCCTTTATCTTTTTCCTTTTATTTATTTTAAGGTCCTTGGAAGGCTCCGAGATTTCTTAACAAAATGAGTTGCGCAATTTGAGCCCTCTTAAAGTTAATTATAATTTATTAATCCCCTTTTCTATGTACATCCCTCTTATTATTATTATTATTATTTTATTATCCTCTAGATACTTTATGTTGGTAAATTTTAAAAACACCCACTTCGGTCTTTCTGAGCCAAGAACCATTCTTGTGATCGCTCTATCAAAGCTTAGATTTTAAAATTTCCTATTGATTCTATAGACTATAGAAAGAGAACCCATTAACTTCGTGTTCATTTAGTATGACTTTTTTACTAATTAAAAAAAAAGAAAAAAGAAAATTAATGTCCAAAATTTTTTTCAAAATCTTTTTTTTAATCTATTTGATTATAAAAGAGAAGAGTTTATGAAATATTAAAAAAATATTTTATTTTTATTAAAGGTAAGTTTAAATTTTAGGTTTTAGATTATATAATATTTTAATTTTTTAAAAAATTAAATTGTCTTAAATATGTTTATTTTATTTTTAAAATTTTATTATTCTCATATCGTAACTTTAAAGTACTTATTAGTAATATTATAAATACAAATTTATTCGTATAAACTTATATTATTGTTATGTGTTCTAAATTTTTAAGCAAGTAAATAATAAATTATTTAATAATAATATAATTTTATCACATCAATTTGTATAAAAATTTATATTCATTAAGATAATTACATAATTTAAACTAAAAAAATTTGTCTTACAATTAAACAACAAATAAATTTTTATTGTTTTTAATTAAAAATTTAAAGAAACTATACCGACAAACAATAAATAAAGCTATAGGATTGTAAATTATTTACAAATACGGGTGCAATCATATAAAAAGTCCAGTTTACTCAGAAATAAAAAGAATTCAATATGGCCTGGGCCAATAGTTTAGAATTGAAACCTAATTGCCGTCCTCAAATAAAATGGTTGAAAGTTTGATGGGATCAACTTTTCAATTGAATCTCCGAAAAGGCAATAATAAATACGAGATTATTTGTTCTAAAAATTGCAAGACTTACTACTTATTATTACATGCAGAAAACTTCGTCTATGTCTATATATATATATATATATATTAAAGCTTACAATTACATTATTCCCTTTTAACACGGACGCCATGGAGCACAAGAAAGGGCAATATTACTCCCAGAATACTAACAATAACCCTAATATTACTAAAAATGACGACCACGACAGTGATTCAAAGTCACAAGACTCAGCAGTTGAAAGTTTGATGATTCAACTCCCTCAGACTACTAACAATAAAAAGAGGTAATTATTTAATTGCCCATCTTTTTATTTATTTTTATTACTTTATTATAGTTATAATCGTTATTATTATTATTATTATTTAATATTATTAATTCTTCAGAAAAGGACTATCTAAATTTTATGAGGGAAGATCAAGAGGTTTTCTTGATATTTCTCAAGTACAGACAGTTGAAGATCTTGCATTGCCAGACATATCTTTCAAGAAAAGAAAGAAACTTGAAAGAGCTATCACAATATAAATTAATGTTATGCAATGCAGTGCAAGTAATTTCAATTATTATTATTATTATTATTATTATTGTTATTATTATTGTTATATATAGATGATATTTTAGACAGCATATGAGTGTGTGTGTATATATATATATATATATATTTGTGTGTGTGTGTGTGTCAACTTTATATTATGAATAAAGCTTGATTATTAACTGTTTGAATTGATTATAGTTTATTTCATTTATATATGAGATATAATTTTAGACATGTTGTATTGATGCAATAGTTTTATTTTATTTTAATACAAATGTGAGATAGATCACGTTTACTTTGTCCCTCCAAGATGTTTCACATGAATAATTTAATTTCTTGGTTGATATTATTGTATTATATAGTGTGATAAATTTTGATTTTATCATTTACTAATATTTTCAATTATGAAATATTTATATATTTCTTATTATTTTTATGTTAACAGCTTATTTGTTTAATTGCGTAAAGTTAAATTCCAAGTTTACAATGTTTGAATTTGATTAATACAAGCTTGAAAATTTAGCTTTTGTTTGTTAACTTTTCAATTTAACGATTGAACTTATTAGTTAAAAATAAAATTTCAATTTCCAAATTCCAAAGTAATTTAATTATGTATGTATAGTGTCTAGCTTTGTAAAAAATAAAAAATAAAAAATAAAAATGGTATAAATCTAGATTCAATTTAATTACAACAAATAATTGACCTTATTTGGTATGTATTATCTTGTATTATATATATATATATAAATTAAGCAACAAGTTAGACACCAATAAACAATAAATAAGAAATCAGTCTCAGTTAATACTATAAATAAAATATGGTTAAATGATATAATTAATTACCTGATAATACAGTTAGTAGTCTGAGAGAGAGAGAGAGAGATAGTTGATTCATCAAACACTGAACTTCAAAAGCCGAGTCTTCTGAATTTGAATCATCGTCGTCATTGTTAGTGGTAGTATTCGAAAGAAACTGGT
>JAXCLQ010044358.1:0-20793 GCA_035584115.1 Cedrela odorata | reverse complement strand
AAATATAAACTCAAAACATTGTGATCCCACCTAGCTTTGAATCTAAATTCTACATTTTTATACTTCATTACAGTAAGCAACAACATTTAATAGTTTGAATTCTTATCTTATCCCAAAGTTTCTCTGCAGCCAAACAATACTTTGAAATGTCAAGAAGAGTTTTTGTTACCTCCTTGAAGAAAGAAATGAACAAGAAGGGCTAATCCCCGCCATTGAAAGAATTCCTCAGAGCTTTCTTTCCCTGTTTTTATCTATCTCTGCACAGATTAATGGACAGCCGCCATGAGAGTGGTAGCCCACGAAATTTGGGAGGAGAAATGGGTTGCTGCCACGTGGAAATGAGTACTGGAATATATGTCAGTGAGTTTTCTCGATTGGCGAGGAAAATACAATTGAACCCCATGTAGTTTAACTTAATATAAAATAGTTCCACATATGATAATATTTAGACATTTGAGTACAAATTTAAGTTAAAATTCAAGAGACTAGCTTGAAAATTGTTTTCCAGAAAAGTAACCTTAGAAAATGAAAAGAGAAAATCATGAGAACTTTGATACTCATTTTAATTCTAAAAGAGTTTTTTTCTCTTTTTTTTTAATTTCAAAAACCTTTCTTAATTTCTTTTGTGTCATTAATGTAATCTGAGAAGAGTTTACGAAGAATTAAAAATATATATATTTTTATGTATGTTAGCATAATTTCTACTTGGAAGAAAAGTTTATCAAATAATTATTAAAAATATATTTATTAAAAATTATTGTTTATAATCACCATCAAATCCATAGTGTTTGGATAAATATACATGAAATGAAATTTTATTATATAAATGTATAGATGATGAAATACATTTGTTCCATCTTGTTTAGCAAATGTTTAGCTGTATTCTTTTATCTTACTTATTGACTTATAGGTATAAGTTTTCTCAAAAAAATTTCACCAAAGAGATCCTTTTAGGGATGATAATTTTACTCGCAAACCTGCTACTACTCGACTCTCATGAAACGAGTTTGATATATCTCTTAATAGGTTTAAAAAGAGTTTGAAAAAATAAATTAAAATTTGTAGCGGGTTTGGGACGAATACGAGTATATATAAATATAATTTTTTATTTTAAAAGTATTAAAATGATATTATTTTAATGTTAATGTTAATAAAATATATTAAAATGATTTCATTTTAATGTTAATATTATAACATAATATCAAAACTATGTCATTTTAATGTTATAACATAAATTTTCAAATCTCTTAAGCACAAGGCACAACACACAATCATTTGCAATTGCATTTAAATTTTTTGTTAAGTTTATATATATAATATTTTTTTATCAGTAATTAAATATTTATTAATTTTATACTAATACTAAATCTATTAGTTTTTTTATTTAAGAGTAGCGTATAAAATTAATACGTATAATGATGTCGTAAAATAACATTCATCATCTCTATTAAATAAATTACGTATATATAATCATCAATGAATAATACAGTTTAAAGTTTATTTCTTAAAAATTATTTTTTATTTTATCTTTAAATTTACATAATTATTCTTAATATTATTAAAAAGTGAGTTAAAATATCAAAATAATTTAATTAATTAAGTTGTATTTTGAATTAATTATGTATGAATTTGTAAAATAATTATGTATTTTTTTATTAAATTATTGTTATCAGTTTTATTTTTTGTTGTATGTACTTGATATTTTATGTAAGGATTGTATTTTATTTTGAATTAATACCAAAAATTTATAATTTTAATGTCGAAAACCTTACTAAAAATTATATGCGCGAATTTTGTAAATATTCAGTTTTTGATAATAAAATGTCAAATTCGTTGTAAATTTAATACAAATTTAGTATTAAATTATACATGGTTTTAGATATTCATCCGTTCTGCTATCATCCTACATATTTTTCTTAAACTTCTTCTATTTCTAGTCAAGACTATTTCGTGAACACAGTTATTCAATCAAATAAATTGCATCATGTTTAACAAAAAAGTTATCAAGAAATGGGGTTTTTCTCATACATATGCTGCTGTTTTTATCGTCCTTTTTGTGTATTCGGCGACAGCGACGACGACGAAGAAGGGGCTCTGAAGCAGAAATTCATCCAAAGCAAAACTCAAACACCAATTCTAGTTCCACACTTTCCTGTGAATTCAAAGCTCTTTTCTTTATGATCGTTATATTAGTCAAAAGAACTCTTATTCGCTTTTCTTTCTGCTACTTCAATGAAGTTATATAGCTATATATTGAGAGAAGAAAAAAAAAATGAAGTTAATGATACCAAGTAGATGAGCCTATGTCAGTAGATCTTAGATTCTGGTCTATTGTCAAGTTTTCCCCTCCAACAAGCTGATTGATGATTAAAACTAACTCTGGTGTGAACAAGATTCAAATCTTATATTTTTTTTATCATTCCACACTTCTGAATAGTTTTGATGGCTAAACATGCTGGCATAGATGCATATATTACCTTAATATATCTGTTTCTTCTTCTTCAGTTTTTAAACTATTATTAGTTCATAGCTTTGTTTTATCCGTTTCTTCTTCAAATTTGTTTTTGCAAGTTACATGTTGAGGGTGTACCTCAGAGGCTAAAACCAAATCCTGATGGTATATTTCAACAGAACTTGAAGATCATGGCACCAAGAGAAAATTGGAGTTTGTTTTAAAGATCCAGTAAACCATTTCTAAGGAATCTTCTTTTCTCTTTTAGTTACTTCATTTGTTTGGTATTTTACAACTTGTATCCAATATCAATGACATGTAACCAGACAACCATTGCTTTCCCTTTAAATTTCAATTTGTTATAAAGTAAATAACAACTGTCTCAAATTGAAGAAATGATGAAAGAGTACCAAGAGTATGATTACATCTCTGAAAGCAAACATACAGCTAGTTCACAAAAACGGTGAACTAATTCTGTCCCATGAACTTGCTCTTAAGTAGTGTTGATGCAACAAAAATCGTTCCTTGGACTCCATGCACCAGCAACGATCTTTCTCTTCTTCTACTTGACCTGCAAATATAATCAACAGCTATAAGGGTAAAAAGTCGGTTGTCCGGCGAAAACCCTCTGATGCTTAAGTCAGGATTTTACTTTAATATGAGAGAGAAAGAGAGCTAAGGAGAATATAAGCTTCTTTTAACAAAGTGTTATCATCCTGCGTACCTGGTAGCCATTAGCCTCCTTTTATAGGTGTGAGTCTTTCAAACTTGATAGAATTCTATTAAATCTGAAAATAATAATCCCAGTAGTATTTTAATTTTAAGAATTACAGGAATTCTATTTTGTAAGCATCGGTTTTTCAGATTTTATGGGATTCTGAGTCCTTTTTGTAAAATACTTTTATTAGACTAAGAATCCTTATTATGGAGTAATCCGAAGAGAGTTTAAGAAGGAAACGAATCCTTCATAGATACGTAACCATATTGAGGTCTTGGCAGTCCTTGTTTGAGACTCCTTTATTCATCTGAGATGAGCTCAGGTATCGCATATTTGGGACCTTAATAAGCTGTGGCTGAGACCTTTATAAGTTGTGGCCGAGACCTTTGTAAACTATGATGGAGACCCTTGTAATTTGTGGTCGAGACCCTTGTAAGCTGTGACTGAGACCTCTATAAGCTATGGCCGAGACCTTTATAAACTGTGGTCAAAACCCTTGTAAGTTGTGGCCGAGACTTTTATAAGTTATGGCCAAGACCTTTCTAAGCTGTGTCCAAGATCCTTATAAGTTGTGGTCGAGACCCTTGTAAGCTGTAGTCGAGACCGTTGTAAGGTGGTCTCGGAATCAGGTTCTGATCTAAATCTTTGACATGACCTTAAGATGTCTCGGCTCTTACTACTCCTCAGGTCCTTGTTATCCCCTATATATTTCTTTTTAGATCAGATCAGGTCTCGGGATATTCATCTATTCTTCATGGAACTTTATTCTAGGCTCATTGCTCATTGGGCTTCACTTAGGCTCTGAATTATATTCCCAACTCAAGCTCCCTAGTTTTAGTCAAATAGTGGTTGTTTGGCAAAAACTAAAAGTTGTGATTTAAAAAGAAGTGCTCAAACTAAACTTTTAATGCTAACTCAAAATCCCTAAGCCTTTATCCATACTGCAACTTTCAATTGGCTTATCGGACAACATCGTTTTAGGTCCTAAAAAGCCAGTGTAGAACCCTCTTGATGTGTTAAGGCAGTTGGCAAAGGGTAAAAAGACTACGAGTGCTCCTTAGGCCCTTGAGGTTGAGACTAGGCCTTTAGCCTTTAGGAACATGGCTGAGACATCTGATTTTCAAGATGTTGCTGTCATCGACCTCTACTAAAGTAGCTGAGGCCCGAGGTGACATGCCACCTCCTTTTACCCCCAAGACGGATAAGGGGAAACACAATAGGAAGGTTATTACAGCCAATGAGGATAATAGGCTGAGGCAAAAAGAAAAGGATGTCAGCTTGAAAAAAAATTGTAGTAACATCGTCACATCTCATCTTCTATCAGATAATCTTCCTGAAAACAAAGGAAATTATTTGCCCACTTCCTTCCCTATATCATTCATTAGGTGGAGGAGATCCGCTCGTGTACTCTAGCAGCTGATACGCCTTAGGGGATTTTGGAATACCTTTTGAGATGACCAAAGTAAGTAAGTTGATCCTCATTCTACTTTTCAGAAAATGAAATATTCTTGGTCTTTGCTAACATCTTATTATTTACATTATCTACTCAGACGCAATACACCGCTATAGTCTGCCGAGACGCTATTAATGTTGTCTTCACGGGTCCAGCAACTTCAGAGACTGTCTGGTTAGGGTCAAAGGCTAAGGAAGCGGAAAGGAACTTGGCCATGGAGCAGACTTAGCTTGAGGCTGAGAAGGAAAAGTGGGCTCGAGAGATGCAAGAGCTTTAGGTCAGAATGACTACTGCATAAATCTTCCCATGCGGAATTCAGTAGGAAAATGAACACCTTTGAATATGATCTGAATGAGTCCAGGGCAGAATGTCAAAGGCTTTGTGACATGCACGTCCACCCCCTGGTGAAAACTCCTCAGATTGCATCTGCTCTGAGAGAGCCCCCCTCATAACTTCGAGGTCAAAATGGTTAGGGTCAAAATTCCTCATGTTCCTCTTGCTAATCAGACTTCCAACTAATCCACCAATCTCCCCAGCTGACCAGAGAAAATTGAATCGTGTGGCTCTTTTTGTTGCTTTGCCTTCCTTTCATTCTTCATTCAGCACTTTGCATATTTTATAGAATCCAACTTTTGTTAGAGAATGCTCTAAAAGACCTGAATTGAATTGAACTAGGAGTATGGAATTTATGCCACTAAATCAATCTTCTAGTCTTCTCTTCTTGGAGATTGTATTTTCAAGCATGAACCATATTGACCATTAATATGTCTTAACTTCCACGCTTTAATGAATTTTGAATATTATTATCCTAACTAGAATTTTTCCGCTGCGGTCATTTGAAAACTATTTTGCTAAGGTTGCACTTAGGGCTTGTATGAGCTATAGACCATATTATTCCAGATATATATGATAAGCTGATGTTTGGGGACCGTGTCACCCGTGTCTGGGTTTCGGGAAGAGATTACTCCGAAAAGTTTGATGAGATCATCTAAGAACCTCTTTTACTCATGCTCTCCGAAAACTATGCTCAGGGCTTCAGGGCTTGTTTAAGCTGAGGAAAATATTACCTCGAAAAAAGCTGAAAGCTGAACGCCTGCCGTATCACCTATGTTTGGGCTTCGGAAGGAAATTACCCCAAGACATTTGGAAGTAATCATCTGAAAACCTCTTTCGCTCATGCTCTATGAGGTCGTACTCAGGGCTTATTTGAGCTAAGGATAATATTACCTCGGGAAAAGCTGAACGCCTGGGAACCATGTTACTCATGTCTGGGCTTCAAGAGGAGATTACCCCGAGGTGTTTGAAAGTAGTTATCCGAGAGCCTCTTTTACTCATGCTCTATGAGGTCGCACTCAAGGCTTATTTGAACTGAGGATAATATTACCTCGGAAAAAGCTGAAAGCTGAACGCCTAGGAACCGTATCACCCATGTCTGGGCTTCAGGAGGAGATTACCCCGAGATGTTTGGAGATAGGCTTCGGGATCTATACCACCCAGATTCAAGTTTTTGAAAAATATTACTCCGAGATGAATAAGAGATAGGCCTCGGAAACCATATCACCTAGATTCAAGCTTATGAATAATATTACCCCAATATGAATAAGAGATAGGCCTCGAGAACCATGTCACCCAGATTCAAGCTTTTGAATAATATTACCCTGAAATGAATAAGAGATAGGCCTCGGAAACCATAATACCCATATTTGAGTTTATGGATAATATTACCCTTAAGAGAATAAGAGATATAGGCTTCGGGAACCATGTCACCCAAATTCAAGCTTGTGGATAATATTATCCTGAGGTAAATAAGAGATCAGCCTCGAGAACCATAACACCCAGATTCGGGTACCATAACACCCAGATTCGGATTTATGGATAATATTACCCCGAGGAGAATAAGTGACATAGGCCTTAGGAACCATACCAACCAAATTCGAGTTTTTTGATAATATTACCCCGAGGTGAATAAAATATAGGCTTCGGGAACTATACCACCCAGATTCAAGTTTTTGGATAATCCCGAGATTAATAAGAGATAGGCCTCAGGAACCATATCACTCAGATTCTAACTTATGGATAATATTACCCCGAGGTGTTTGAGATGTAGATTTCTGGAAACCACATTATCCTTTTATATCCTAAGATTAAGTCTCAGACTCTTTCAAATCGTAGATGATATTGTCCCGCACTTTATGTTTTTTTTTTTACCCCTTGGCTAGAGAATAATTGGAAACATTTCTTTTTCCTTTCTCCACGGTCGCATACCTCTTCCTAGTGGTACTTTGTTGGAGACTAGTTTCATAATCCTTGGTATATGGGACACTTGAAATACTATTTTCCATAGTTTCTGCTAGTATAGTCTTGAAACTCTTTTTTTTATTTATTTTTATTAGATAGTCACTTAATTAACCATGTAATTTATGTGACTAATGGGTTGGAGGAATTCTGATGCGAAAATGAAGCCTTTGAACAGTAGTTTGCGCCCTCTAAGGGTAGTGATTGATTATCATCGTTTTGGTTAACCGTCGCTATCTTCTCAAGAGTTTATTCATGGAAATTTTTCCTTGTCGTTGTTTGGTTTCTTATTGCATAAGTTCGCGTGGTTGTCATGATCTTTTTTTTTTTGTGATTTCTGACTTTTTGTTCAGATTCCCATAGACGGCGCCATATGTTAACACAGCAAAAATCTTTTCTTGGACTCTGTGCACCAGCAACGATCTTTCTCTTCTTCTACTCGAACTGCAATCACAATCAACAGTTATGGGGGTAAAAAGCAGGATTTTACTTTAATATGAGAGAGAAAAAGAGTTAAGGAAAATATAAACTTCTTCTCAGCGTACCTAGTAGT
The DNA here is from genome assembly GCA_035584115.1 of Cedrela odorata. Taxonomy (NCBI): domain Eukaryota; kingdom Viridiplantae; phylum Streptophyta; class Magnoliopsida; order Sapindales; family Meliaceae; genus Cedrela; species Cedrela odorata. The sequence continues at coordinate 13,322 of JAXCLQ010044358.1, read as the reverse complement.
TATTAACCTCCTTTTATAGGTGTGAGTCTCTCAAGCTTGTTAAAATTTTATTAAATCTGAAAATAATAATCCCATTAGTATTTTAATTTTAAAAATCACGATAATTCTATTTTGTAAACATCGGCTTTTCGGATTTTATGGGATCTTGAGTCCTTTTTGCAGAATACTTCTATCAGGCTAAGAACCCTTGTTATAGAATAATCTTGAGAGAGTTTGGGAAGGAAACGAATCTTTCATAGATACGTAACTGTAGTGAGGTCTCAAGAGTCCTTAATTGAGACTCCTTTATTCATCTGAGACGAGCTCAGGTATAGCATATCTTAGACCTTTATAAGTTGTGGGTGAAACCTTTATAAGTTGTGGTCGAGACTCTTGTGAGCTGTAGCCGAGACTCTTATAAGCTGAGGCCGAGACCTTTATAAGCTGTGGTTAAGACCTTTACAAGTTGTAGTCGAAACCCTTTTAAGCTGTGATAGAGAATTTTATAAGCTGTGGCCAAGACTCTTATAAACTGTGATAGAAACTTTTATAAAGTAGTCTCAAAATGAGGTTCTGATCTAGATCTTTGACATAACCTTAAGAGATCTCAGCTCTTACTACTCCTCATATCCTTATTATCTCCTAAATATTTCTTTTTAGATTAGGTCAGGTTTCGGGAAATTCCTCTGTTTTTAATAGAACTCTATTCTAGGCCCATTGTTCATTAGGCTTCACTTAGGCTCTAAATTATATCCCCAATAAATAACATTGAGAAATTATTGATCAACGGTAAATATTTTCTTGGTGGTGTAAGAGTAATATTCCTTGCCGTTGTCTATTCTTGTAGTATGACCTCCAGCATCAATGACAGCAGAAGTAACTGCTAGTGCTGCACTAGCAGAAAGTGTCAATGAAATGCTCCTTTCCTACAACGTGGACATCACATCAACCAACGTCTGAGAAAAGTAAAATAATATTTTATGAATTTATGCGTTAAACATGAGCATTTTCCTAACGTGAATATAAATTTTCTATTTGTATCAACTAAGTCCCCACATCTGTATTAAAATGATAGAATTATTCTTATACTTAGGATGACAACTTTTTATACGATTCGTCAAAGCTACATAAACTCAATTGTGAATTTGTAAGTTTAAATTGACATAAAATGATACGATTATTAATAATCGTATCAAGTTTAAATTTAGAATTTTTGACACGTAAATTTGATTACGATACGATTAATTGTTCAAGTAATTATAATATACTAACTCATTTATGATTTAATAAATTTATTTTATATTTTTTATATTTAAAAAATAATTATATTTATCACGTCTTAAAAGTTATTTAATTATATTTAGAATAAAATTTATTAATATTTTAGTATATAGTATCATAATAGAAATATATTACAATATAATATATATATATATATATAAGTTAAACTAGCAACACAATTATAATTTATTTAACAGTTTAATAATCTTATTGAGTTAGAGTTTTCAATTATTGATACAATTATTAAATAAGTTATATTCGGATAAACCTTTATTTGACACAATACAAATATAACACGACAAGAATATAATACGATAATTTAAATTGTCACCTCTACTTATAATATTAAATTTTGACCCACATAATAACTTAATATAAATAAATATATTTCAGTTGTTTCAGTTTTAACAGGGACCTAATATACCTACTATGTCTTTTATTGCAAAACACTAAAAAGTAGGGATCTGGATGTAATTGTTGCACTACCAAATCTTGATGTCCGTGTGATCGAATCTCTGAGTCAGTGCACGTGCACATGAGACGGTATTTCACAAGGTGTATCGTACGCGTTTATGTTCCCTTGCAATCATATCATATCATGCTCTCCACCCGTACATTTTTGCTTTCTTCTTCTTAATGCTAATACTTCAAATTTATTATTTTATTTAAAATTTTCCTTTTCTTTTTTTTTTCAAAATAAAATTTAAAAATTTATACTAAATTTTTTATACAAAAAATAATTATCACGTATAACAATCTTAAATTATACGTGTACGATACAAGATTTTTTATATATATACACATATTTTATATCTTATATATAATTGTATATATGTATATTTATATAAGATACAAGATCAAATTATTATTTATATTTTTTTATGTCAACACAAAACGATAATTTATTATATTATGATATTATTTTTGGTGAATGGTTGTTAATCAATTTTTAAAAAATATATATATATAATTTATTTTGCGAATGGAAAGATGGTTGTAATTCTTTATCTCGGTTATTATCTACAATTTTGATGCTTAATTTGAATTTGAATGATGAAAAATACCATATTAATTTAATCATGCATCGGTACTAAGTATGAGAGCACAAAGACATATAAATAAAAACATTCAAAAGTAATTAATTATGTAGTAAAGAATTAATTAAAGGCAGTAAAATACCATAGTAATTTAATCATGTATCGGTACTGAGTACTTGTGCATATTTGAGGTAGCTAGGTGTGAGCTTGATGAATTGACATGGTAAACACCACATGCATGCAAGAAAAACATCACTTTTGCTTTGTACCATTTCAAAATTTCAGTTAGAGTTTCGTCACTAACTTTTTTTAGAAGCATTTTATCTTGATTGCATGGGTTATATGCATATAACAATTAATATTGTGATTACATGCAAGAAAATTAGGGTTTTCACTCTTCATCAAATTAGTTAGCCATATGGGTTAGTGACAATCTTTAGTTATATGCTCTTCATTTGGCTTAAATAGCTTATGATAATTAACAAATTTTCAAACTAATTAATCACATTATGATGAATGCTAGTTTTGTGTTACAATTATAATATCGTTAAAATATAAATAATATATACATATATAACAAAATTTATCATAAATTAGGTTAAACAAAACTAGGGTTTTTCATGTCATTGTACAAGTGGGAAATGTAAGAAATAATATGTTACAAATCTTCGTCTTCCTTCTCTTATCTCAAATGGTATACACAAAACATATAAAATATATTATAAGCTAATCCAATTTCGAAATGGAGGGACCCCTCATTTCTATTGCTTAATTGACTCCTTGCATTTAGGCCTAAAAGGATTCATTTAATCTTTGTTCTCGAATACACAGCTTGTTTATTTTATTTGTCTTTCCATTAAACAAATTTTCTTGTCACTTTCTTCTTAGCTATTTAAGCACCTCCTTCTCTCCTTTCTAAACAAATTCACCCACTCCCCTCGTCTCTTTTTTCAATCAAAATCACTTCTCAAAAGTACTTTCCATGGATGATATTATCAAGAAACAAACTTATATCCCACATTCAACACATTCGCCACTAGTCATGCATAAGAATTCACAAACAATTTCCAAAACAAAGCCAAAGATTCATATCATTCACATATTTGCTCCAAAAATCATCAAAAAAGAAGTCGAAAACTTTCGAGAGTTGGTGCAAAGGCTCATAAGAAAACCAGATTATAATTAGTAGAGTCCAGATTATAATTAGTAGAGTCTTGAGAATTTGAAACTTCAGTTTTAGGTATTTGCTGTGTATGATCAAGTTCCTTTTCTTTACTCTTCTTCGGCTGTAACTCCTTCTCGAACTGAATTTGAGTCTTCTTATTAGTTTCTTTATCAGCTCTAGTTGTTATCCTTTTTTTTTTTATCTATTCTTCTTCTTAGAAGAAGACATCTTTGCTTATGACGCACTTCCCATTTAAACCATTGTGGCACTAAAGCTTGTATCCCTTAACTCCTTCAAGATAGCTAATGAACACCCTTTTTATTGCTCTAGGATCCAATTTCCCTTGTTTTATATATGCATATGCAGTGCACCCGAAAATCTTTAGATGATTTAAGCTTGGTGGCTTGCCTGACCAAACTTCCTCAAGTGTCTTAAATGCAAGAACTGAAGTGAGACTTTTATTCACCAAGTATGCTACTGTTGACACAGCTTCTGCCCAAAACATTTTCGAAAAACCTGCACTCATAAGCATGCATTTAACCCTTTCCATAAGTGTTCTATTTAGCATTTTTGTAAGTCCATTTTGTTGGGAGGCATACCTCACAGTTCTATGTCTCTCGATGCCATTCTTTTAGTAAAAATCATCAAAGAAACTATACTACAAAATTCTATCACATTATTAATTCTCAGCACCCTTATTTTTTTGTTTTTCTTATTCTCAATCAAGACCTTCCATTCTTTGAACCTTAAAAAGGCTTGTTCCTTTTGTTTCAATATGAATAGCCAGACCTTCCTCAAGTAATAGACATGTAATACTTGGCACTACCTAATGAAGTCACTTGAGATGGACCCCAAATGGCTGAATGTAAGTAGTCTAAAATTTCTTTAATTCTATGCATTCTAATACTAAACTTAAGTCTATGGTGCTTGCCAAGAACACATGTTTCATAGAATTTTAGTTCCTCTAGTGCATCATCTCCTAAAAGACCTTGTTTCTTGAGTTTAAAAAGTCCCTTTTTTCCCAAGATGTCCCATTCTTTGATGCCATAATATAGCTTTATTAGGAGTTTTAATCATCACAGTTTTAGCTTCTCCAATTACTACATTTCCATTCAGAACATACAAGCCACTGTTCTTTGTTTCTTTCATTAACATTAAAGATTCTTTAACAACCTTCAAGACTCTATTTTCAGCTTTAATCACACTCCACATTTCATCAAGCATTCCCAAAGAGATTAAATTTCTCTTTAATTCAGGCACAAATCTTACATTCTTTAATTCCCAAAGAGATTAAATTTCTCTTTAATTCAGGCACAAATCTTACATTCTTTAACTCTCTATATGCTCCTTCATGTAAATTTAGCCAAATGCTTCATATCCGTTTTACATCATATGTTATATCATTTCCCATTACTACTTTGCCTCTATTATCAGATTCAATTGTGAAAACAAATTTTTATATAGACACATATGAAAGGTGCATCCTTAATCAAGAATCCACTCACCTTCTACTTTCTCTCTTATTGCCACCAACAGGAAAGCATCTCTGAAATCTTCATTTGTAACAATGGCAGCCTCAGGTTGTTTGTTAGAACCTTGATCCTTCTTCGAACTCTTCATCTCAAGGCAGTCTTTCCTGAAATGGCCTTCTTTGTGGCAATGAAAATATTTCAGCTTCTTGCCTTTCAATTTGGATCTTGCTTCTTTATTCCCTTTCCATTCTTTCTTTTCAAATCTTTCTCTTGTTGTTAATCCCTCACCAGAACCGTTCAAATCTGCTCTTTTGTTAAGTTCTTTAGAACTCAAAGCAGATTTCACATCAGCCATTGAGACAGTGTCCCTTCCATACAATAAGGTTTCCATGAAGTATTCATAATTAGATGGTAAGGAAGTCAAGACCATCAGTGCTTGGTCTTCATCTTCAAACTTTATCTCTATGGTGTCAAGATCAAGAATAATTTTGTTAAATCTATTCAGATGCTTCTTTACTGGTCCACCTTCTTCCAAGTTAAAAGCATAAAGCTGCTTCTTCAAGTACAAATGATGAGCAAAAGATTTTCTTATATATCTTGAATCCAATTTGTTCCAGAGTCACAAGGCAGTAGTCTCCTTTGATACTTTATGAAGAACACCATCTCTCAAACACAAGACTATCGCATTGTGAGATTTCTTTAAGATTTCCTTATTTTCTGACTCTTGAAGGTGTGCTAACATGTTATTCTCTTCAAGCAACGCTTCTTCCAATCCTTTATGCAGAAAGCTCTCATTTTCAGCTTCCAGAAATTAAAGTCATTATCGCCCGTAAATTTCTCAATTGAAAATTTTGAAAAGCCCATAGATGATTATACGATTCCAGCTATAATACCAATTATTAAGTTTTAATTCTAACTTAAACAAGAATCAAGCTAACAGTCTAAAACAAGGAAGTAAAGGAAAAACAAGAAAAACAAGATGAAGAAGCATGAACAATGAATTGGACAAAAAACAGAGCATAAAGTTCTTATTACTTTATCGATGTACTTCAAAACTACAATTTCACAGCCTTATATTAGTTATTAGCTTGTTACGTGTACCAATGAAAACAAGCTATCTAACTAACCATTGCCAAATCAGCATAACTAATGCTAACCAAACACAACAGAATTTTAGCAGCTGAAAATACATATTTACTTTACAGGGACAATGGGTGCAAGTTGATACACAGTATATATTTCAAGATCTACATCTAGAGATAGATAATATAAATAACATTGGAAGTTGCTATCAAAGAAAATTAAACTGCTCTATAATTTTGTCATGAGAAAAGTCTAGCTAGATTGATTAATGTTTTCTTCAAGAAAAATGAAAAAAGAGATAATAAATTATAATGTAGTGGGTCAGCAATGCATGTTCTTTTCCACTTCATGTGATTAAGAGTCCGACCATTTCAAAGCACACGACACAGGAGTCTTCCATGTGATTTAAGGGGCGATAATTCTTTGTTTTCATTGATTTGTAGTTTGTAGTTCATGCCATTAATATGTTTTTATTCTTCGCGGGAATTTATTCTGTTGACGTGGATGTCATTAGATTTTCTGATCCTATTGGACTCGACATGCATGATGAACACGGACTAGAAGGAGATGATTAGTGTGATAACTCTTCTTAGGGGGATTATTAGAAGGAGATGATTAGTGTGATAACTCATCCTAGGGGGATTATTAAGGTACTTGGAATGCCATTTGATGCTGGTTTACTGCTTGGGGACCAAGCCTTCATCCAGTTCGAGAGAACTTATATTAGAATGATGGCTATCGGTGTCTTCAAACCATTGATAATCACTGAAGGCATGGTGACCGCATTCATGATCGATAACTCAAACACCGGTTAAGATGCAACCTTGAAGGCCCCGGTAAACTGGCCAGGCCAGAGAAGAGAAAGGATGAGGAACTTCGTGTATGCAAGTATAGGCGATATTGTAAAGATAATTGAAATGGTGAGGTGTTGATATATAATCCTTCAACCCAGAATCAGATGTTGAGTGGTCGTTGTATCCGCGTCACCTTCAGTCTTTTGCTCAAAAGGGATGAGCCATCTTCAGGTGTGGCGGTACATGAAATTGATTGATAAACTTGAAGGGTCTAAAAAGATCCTTTCCGAGCAGAACATTTGCTGGTTTCAGTTTCCACCTACTGATTGCATTAACAAAATTTTATGATGCTTAACTTTCCGGCATTATTTTCCTGATCTAATTTGCTCAATCATAGGTAAAAGCATACTGTATCATTTATATACGACTGAAAGAGGTAACCTTCAGAGGCTCTTGCCAAAGGAGGTTACGATTTTTAAGTGTCTTCTCTCAATTAAGGAACCTGAGAAGCAATCGTGTGCTCTAAAAGATGCATTTACCCCTGGAGAAGAAATTGAAGGGAAGGATGTGGACACTCTGTACACGTAAGCATCTCAAAGGATTATTTTTGAACATATTTAACTTAATTTTAAAAAAATTTCGAAAATAATCTTATTTTATTTTATCAAATAAATTAATTTAACATAATTTAAACAATCTTATTTCATGACCACTTAAACCCCAAAACTATAAACCCTAAAACTAAATTACTCACGCTACAATAATTTTTTTATCTTTTAATTTTTTTTAATTTTAATTTTTCTATTTTTTTAAATTTACATAATAAATAATAATTGATAAAATTAAATTTTTTTACAAAAAATTATAAATTTAAAAAATAAAAAAAATAATTTTATCATTTATTATTTATTATTTATATTTAAAAAATAAAGAAATTAATTTATTATGTATATTTATAAAAATATAACTGTAATTTAAAATTTTATGTAAATTTTATTATAGTAAATTTGATTATAAATAAATTTAATTGCATCACTTAAATTTATCTTCTAGTGTATTTTTTTTAAGTTTAAAATTTTATTATAGTAAATGTTATCGTAAATAAAATTAATTTCATTATGTGTTATTTATTACATATGTTTAAAAAATAAAGAAATTAGTTATTAATAAAAAAAATTTAAAAATAATAAAAATTTTAAATTTTAAATTTTAAAAATGCACTAAAAGACAAAAAAAAATTTGTCTTTTAGTGCACTCGAGCTGAGCACCCGAGCACACATGCATACACTAAAAAAAATTATCTTTTAATACATTTTTAACTTTTTTTAAGTTTATAATTTTATTATAGTAAAATTTATTATAAATAAATTTACTTTTATTATTTATTATTTATTATGTATATTTAAAAATTAAAAAAATTAAAACTTATATTTTTAAATAATTATGAAATTTTATTTATTTTTAAATTTAAATTATTTGTTTCTCACCGCAAAGGCTGGTTTCCATGAAAGAATGGATGAACAGTAAATACAGCGAGAGGGATTAGTAAAATTAAATACTTTTTTTAATTTTTTTATATATTTTATAATTAAATGAGAATGGATTGAGAGAAAAATGCAAAAAAAGATGAACAGTTAAACAATGAGAGGCATTAGTGAAATCAAACACTTTTAAATTTTTTTTATATTTTTTAATTAAATGAGAATGGATTAAGAGAGAAAAAAGAGCAAAAATGGATAAATAGTGAATATAATGAGAGGAATTAATCAAATCAAACACTTTTTAAATAGGGAATATATATATGTATGTATGTATGTATGTATGTATGTATGTATAGGTCTAAGAAGAAGAAAAGAAAATTCAAAATACAAGTTATGACTATAGGAGACATTTACGCGCGCGTGTATATTTGGTCCAAGAAGAAGAAATGAAAATTCAAAAGAAAAGTTATGATTATTCAAAAGACAAGTTATGACTATAAGGGGCATTTATGTGTTTGCGTATGCATATGCGTGAGCGTTTGTGTTTAAAATTAATTGCTTAAACGAGAAATGATATAATTAATAATTTGATCAACTTGTCAATTGTTAAATACATTTAAAGAATATTAGATGATATTAAGATATTAAGTGATACTTTTGCAAATCAATCTAATTAAAATAATATGAAACATAATAGCCCCTCATTGATTATTATTATTATTATTATTCAATTTAAAATGTGAAACTTATAATAAAACTTACAACTTTAAATATAAATATAAAAATTGAAATATAAAATTTGTAACATCAAAAAAATAAAAAGCTAAGCATAATGATTAATAATACAAATAGCTTTAAATTTTATAATTTTTTTAATTCTTAAAATCATACTTTATAAATTATTAACTTAAACTTAATTATTAACAAAACAGCGTTATATCATATTATTCATAGTGAATTATAATTTTGAAAAATATTTTTATAAAATAATTTGGTTTATTATAATAAATTATGACAAATTTGATTGTGATTCATTCTATTTTTCTTTTAATTAGTAATAAATGCAATTAATAGAAAGTTGTTGAACTCCAAATAAAATAAAATAAAAACCAATCAAACGGAGCAAAACTTTGCTCACCCATCACATTTGTTTGCCTGAAGTGAACTCATTCTCAGTAATTTGTGGCGAGACCTAGGAACAATGAGTGCGCGGGTGGACGAAAGTCTGTTAATCCTTCAACTCAGAGAAGGAAGAAGCGAGTTCCAAGCGCAAAACCACCATTAACGCTGAGTGATGTAAAGAAAGCAATCCCACCTCACTGTTTCGAGCGTTCTGTAATCAAATCATTTTACTACCTTGTTCATGACCTTCCCATTGCATACATCTTGTACTATATCGCAAACGCTTACATTCACCAGCTCTTTCTTATCTGGCCGGGCCAGTTTACTGGGACCTTCAAGGCTCTTTCTTCATCGCCGTTTGGATTATCGGTCATCAATGCAATGCTGATGTAAGTGTTAGCGATATTGTACAAGATGAATGCAATAATGACTTGGGGTGAGATCATAAACAACGTAGAAAAATGATCAGATAAAAGTACGTTCAAGCTTCCTTCTTCATCTCATTCTTCATTACTCAATGGTGAGGTGAGATCACATGCATTTATCTGGGGACAATGGGTGCAGGTTGATGTCCAGTATATATTTCAAGATCCACGTCAAGAGATAGACAATAGACAATATAAATAACACGGAAGTTGCTGTCAAAGAAAATTAAACTGCTCTTTAATTTTCTCGTGAGAAAAGTCTAGCTAGATTGATTGATATTTTTCGAAGAAAATGTAAAAATAGAGAATAAATTATAATGTAGTAGGTGAGCAATGCATGCATTTTTCCACTTGATGTGATTTAGAGTCCGACAGTTTCAAAGCACGCGACACAAGAGTGTTCCATGTATATTTATGTTTATGATGTAACGATGAATGTCATTATGTCTATGTAAGTTTATGTAAAATGAAAATATATTTGCATGTTGAGTATAATTAATACACTCAATTAATAAACTTAATGAATATTTAATTATTTTAATTCTCGTAAGAATACAATAAATTAATATATTGGAGATATTTTCATTATAACCTACAAAAAGAGAATATTTTTAGAATTTTTGATTATCAATCAAAATCTTAGTAGGAAATGTTGTCATATGGGATTGCCTGAGCAAAAGAGCTTCTCAAGGACGCAACAAGATTACGGAACTTCTCAGTTTAGTTTGATCCAATAACTTTGTTAGACGAGTGAGTCAAACTTTTTTTTTTTTTTCAATCCATTGCGCAAAGAGTAATATTTCATTTTCCTAGACCTTAACTCTTGCAGGAGGAAAATCTTATTGTTTACTGTTGCTGGGACAGAAATATACGTAAACAATATGAATTAAATTTGTAAATGCTTTATTGTAATAAACCTGGATTATGGATACTTCAGACTAGCTTCCCAGTAATTTTTTTAATCTACTTCTTTTACGCTTATGACAATAAGGGGATATATATATATATATATATATATATATATATATCAAGGAGGAGATATTGCTATCCATCCCAACCTTGACCTGCAGACATCTCTACTCTTAATTCATAGAAGAATAAGGAAGCTAACAATAGATATATTCCAGAAAATTCTTTACTTTTCATTATAATCATCTTAATGTAATCTACCCTTCTGGTACAGAAATAAAATTTGATGATGAAACAAACAAGCAGAATTCCGGATGGGATGTTTGAGTTTGCCGTCAAGAATTTTCAACTTCCCTTTCATGGGTAATTTTAGGTTATGTTTTTTATTTACTTTGAGTTGAACTCTACTTTTAGTTAATGTTTCCTTGAATAAATTTTTTTGATCCCTGATTGTGTTAGAATTGAAAACAAGCAACGGTCTGAAGTCCAAATTTGGTTCTCTTGTTGTGAACTGGTTAGCTTCTTAAGCAGAGAATTTCCATGTCTGTTTAGTTAATCTCTTTGACACCCTCTGAATGTTGGTGTGTTAAATATAATTTCTCAAGCTCAGGATAATTCTATCTTTCCCATGTTAGGGAATCAAATAGGTGCTCTTAATTTCCAGGAATGAAATTAATAGACTTTGGATTACACAAATCAACAGACTTTGCCGTAATAGCAATTAAAACATAACACAATTTACAGCATAAAAGTGTCGGAAGGAACATTTGCTGTAAAATAACAAGATGTCGAAGAAAATAATCAGCATAGGGCGCTGCTCTTATTCTTATAATATTTAAAATACCATTTCAAAAATGTTATAAAAAACACTCTTATTCTTCCAAAAACATGGAATAAAATTCTTTAAAAAGAAAATCGGAGTAGACGCATTCCCTACAAAAACAATTGTTGCTGTTGCATGGAAAGTGAACTTAGATACAGAGACAAAGTCCAATAAATATTTAACTTACAATGTCTAAAGTCTCTATTTTAAGATAAATAAATTATAAAAAATTATCATGCCTTATATATATGGGACACTATCCAAACTGTTTTAACTTTACATAATTTTTTATACTAAATTTTAAACTATTAAATCATTGCACTCTTAATGATTGAAATTAAATTTAATATGTGTAATTAATAAATCATAATTAATAGATATGTGAAATGTAATCTCAAGCATTCAATTTAGATTAATCTAATGATATATAAATTATATAAATGGTGTAAAAAATAGGGACTCTCAATCGTAACTGTGTGTGTGTGTGTGTGTGTATATATATATATATATATATATGTATATGCATATGCATGTATGGTCCAAGAAGAAGAAAAGAAAATTCAAAAGACAAGCTATGATTATAGGAGACATTTATATATGCATGTACGGTCCAAGAAGAAGAAAAGAAAATTCAAAAGACAAGCTATGATTGTAGGAGACATTTATGTGTGTGTCTATATATATATATTCGGTCCGAGTTGAAGGAAAAAAAATTCAAATAACAAGTTATGATTATAGGAGGCATAGAACGTCGTTGAACTCCAACTATTAATATAAAGTCGTTGAATTCCAAATAAAATAAAAAACCAATCAAATGGAGCAAAATTTTGCTTACCAATCACAATTGTTTGCTTGAAATGGATTCCAATCTCAGTAATTCGTGGCAAGCTCTTGAACAATGGGTGCAGTAATCAGGTCATTTTACTACCTAGTTCATGACCTTCCCATTGCATTCATCTTGTACTATATGGCCAACACTGATATCCACCAGCTCTTTGATTATCGATCATCAATGCAACGGTGATGCAAGCGTTGGCGATATAGTACAACATAAATGCAATGGTGAGGTGATCGGATACAATGAGTGAGAGTGAATGGTGGTTTTGAGACTGGAACTCGCTTCTAGGAATTAGAAGGAATAGCCATTCCTCCATCCTCCACCTGCACCCATTTTTCCGAGACACTGAGTTTAGAATCCTTTGATCCAATGACTGTATACCATGCCATCCATGCATCTATTTATATAATGAAATTTTAAACATTGTAATAAAAATTAAATTATAAAATTGATGAAAATCAGAATAAATATCTTTTCAAGATATAAAATTTATCAAATAAATATAGAAATTATGTTTTATACAGTCATAAGAAGATATTCTCACCATTTTTTTACCTTGAAGAAATCTTTATTCTGATTTTCATCACTTGTAGCATAAAAAAAAAATTTAAATCAAAATTTTTTTATTTTAGATGGGTTAAGGTTTTAAATAAATAAAGTAAATGCAACCTTAAAATAAGAATATATAGTTGATTTTACAAATGTTTATAAACTTTGCTCCCTCTTTCCATTTGCACATCATGTTGACAATGCTTCAAAAAACTCAACTTCTATTACAATTATACAGAGATACTGCAAAATTTTATACCATACGAAACTAGCTTGCAGGGGACTATTGAAGCAACTTCTCTGCTTGCTCCGGAAAGAATGTGATGAATAGATATGCACCTGCAGATATGATAACATGAGCGCA
>JAXCLQ010044308.1:0-20802 GCA_035584115.1 Cedrela odorata | reverse complement strand
TATATATTTATATTAATAAAGAGAGAGAGAATTAATCATATATATATATATACATATATATATATATATATTACTTTAATATATATATATATATAAATATATAAATTCATTAATAAATATCTAATATATATATTATTATTACTCTAATAATATATACATATATATATTAACAATTAATATTAAGAAATTTATTATTATATTAATATAATTTATTTTTATATTTTATGATTACTTTAATCACATTCAAATACAATATCTATATATCAATATCACAATACCTGTAAATCATATTTACGGTATTCCATAAACTAATCGAAATATTTCTCATGTATACGCGTGCTAGCGCATCAGAGCTAGGAAATTTATTCTTTACAATAAAGAATCAAATTGTTACCTGATCAATATCTATACAGTATCATTAACCAATTAATGATTATTGTATAGTAGCAATAGCCATCATCATCAAGTATCCGACTATGTGTGTGAACCCTAGGTTCACTGCGAACTAGACATGGGTGATCAGGAAATCCTTCGTATCACTTCGGTACAACTCTTTGTAACCAAAATTCTCAACGATTATACGCAACCTCTAGAAAGATGCCACAACTCCCAGACACTAACGAATCCATATAGTCATACATTCATATAGTAGAGTCATTCTGCTGTCGACTCCTAATCGAGTGCAAGTTATGGAATCGTCAAATCCCTAACTCAATCTTAGAAACAAGGTCTCGAATCATATACGGAAATTATATATCCCAAAATATCTTTTTGAAAACACGTACTCTAGCTAGAGATTTCATTTCTCATGTATGACATTTCCACCTAGGAACTCAAGCTCAAATATCTGAGCCAACAGACTTCATATTGGTCATCACATGTCCTCATACACTAAGAACACATTGCCAGCAAGCTTCTTTCACCAGGCGTGGCTAGCCTAGTGCAATATACACAAGTTAACGATGTGCCTCACTGTGGAGGGCAGCTGTGACATCTCAAGTCAAAAGACTAGTGATACACTAGTACGACTATATGACGTATTATTGACTGTGAATAATCACTCATGTGATTCATCACGTTTGATTACGTTTAGTAATACATTCTTCAATGCATTACTCATTTTTATGCTCTTGTGACATGAGACTCGTCACTAACTATTAGCATCAAATACTAATCATTGGCAGCATCAAACATGCCAATCATGTAATGTCATACTCTCATATGACAATACCTTAATCAAGAACTGATTTGGATGTATTTAAATTAAACTCTATAGTCATATCTACAACTCCTTGCAGATAGAGTCCTGACGTTATAATACATCACGAGATCTCATTTTGTATTTTATGTATAATATTTATATTTATATATATACGCAACTGAATATGAAAAATGATATAAATGTCATTTTATTAATCGTAAACTAATTTATAATTAATTACAAAGTTATATATACTTAAGGATAATATCCCTAAACCGAATAACACGATTGGTTATAGGGCATATCTCCAACATCTATATAAGACAGGATTCGTAATAACATAATTTTTACATAAATTCTTACATAGTTTTTTTCAATGCACATATAAAATGAATAACTTAAAATTTTGTATAAAAATAAGATGTTTTTAAAATCAACTTAAATATTTATAAATAACTTAAAATTTTGGGTAAAAATAAGGTTTGCATTCTAATTTATATCTATATCTTTAAATTAACATATTCCACTCTAAGAAAAATGTTATTTAACATGGTAAAAAAAAAAATTGCCACTGATTGATTACCTTATTTAGGAATAAAATATATTGTCACTAAAATTTCTTTGTGGAATGAAACACTTTTTGCCATTGAATGTTTTGTAACTAATAACTTCTTTGAGAATTAAACTCGTTGTTAAGAAGTTTCTGAACTTTTATCTACAACATAAATTAAAATTAATAAATAATTTTTATGTAAATAAGAAATTTAAACTTCCATGTAAACATTAGAAAGCTTTGTCGATCTTATAAATATAATACTAATTAAGAGGGGTTCACTTTCATATAAATAATAAAAAAAAAACATATAAATTTATAAAAAAAAGTTCTCAAATAAAATAGGATAAAAATTACGAGCAAAAGTTATACAAATTTCACAATAAAAATTGAGATTACAACATTTTTATACAAGAACAGAACAATTAAGAGTACTTCTCTCAAATATTAGAAGAAAACTCTCAAAATTTGGATTGCCATTTTTGGAATTTCTCAAGAATAAAATGGGGAAATGGAGAGGGGAGTTCTCCACTTATAGGAGTGCATCCTTTCCTACACAGCTGCGTACGTGGCTAAAATATTTATATTTTTTTATGGTTTTTCCTTTTTCAACGCAAAACCTTTTTTTTTTTTTCATTTTTAATTTCAAAGTCTGTGACTCCAACTAGACCCACACTTTTTATTTAACAACGAATAAATCCAGGTGATATTGGTTATATGCCCTAGATCTAATAAGGACAAATATGTAATTGTACATTATTGTATTGATTAATAAAATTGGCAATTTATTTATACGTTTTGTCTATATTGACTACTTATATATAAAGTTCTTAGAATGACAATTAGAGAAATTAACTTAAGTTTAATTTATGAGATCCCGTCATTCTTAAATGTTCCCTATCGTATGATTATCAATACTAGGACATTGATAAATGCATATTAGAATGACATATGTTATGTCTGCTTCCTTGGAGAAGGAAGGTAGCTGATCTCATAAGCTACTAGTGAAGGTGTTTACTTAATCTAACATATGGATGCTTGTTAGAGAATAAGTTCATCGAACAGACCTGCTTGAGAAACCCATATGGAGTGTTATCCACGTGTCTATGGGAATTTCTCTCAGTTATGATGGTATGACTGATCTTTAGACTTGAGATCTTCATGGTACTTTGTTTGTAGATTATATATATTTTGACATTACACCTTCATCGTCCATAGCGAGATTGCGCCTAGGGTAATGATTGGGCAATATGAGAAGCACGCGAAGGTTGTGAGAGATCAATAAAAGATTCGCCACTTTGGACAACATAGAGTTGATATTTTCCATGGGGTGCCATTTTGACATAAGTGATAATATAAGTTCATGGCCATGGCGAGTTCTGAAAGGAGTTTTAGAAATTCTAAAATTATATTATCAACTTTAGTCAAAAGTTTCAATAACCATGATATAATTGAGTAGACATTTTTCATACTCTATAACATTTGGTGGGATATGTATGAGGCGAAAATATTGTAGCATACGGTAATTGTATACGAACTAAATTTTACTAATTTTAGTATTCTTTCTCAATTAAGGGACATGACGCATTGCTGGATACCGCTCTTGATCTATGCAAATTAGTTTTTTAATTAAAGAGTTAATTGAGGATAAATTAATTTAATTAATTTATCTAGACTTAAGAAGTCTATAACTATCTCCATTGCCAACATAAGAAAAAACCTAATGGGTCACACACTGAAAGATATTAAGGAATTAAGGTTATATTATGTAGATAAATAATTAATGACTTAATTGTTAAGTTCATAATCTTTAAGGGTTTATTTAATAGTTTTGAAAACTATTTGGGGTTAAGTTATAATTATGCAAAGTATTTGTATTTAATTAGAGGTTTTCTAATTTAATTAAGATAATATTATTTAATTAATTATATTAATTAAATAATATTTAACTTTAAAATTGATTAGAATAATATTATTTAATTAATATAATTAATTAAGTAATATTTAATTTTAAAATATATTAAGATAATATTATTTAATTAATTAGATTAATTAAATAATATTTAAATTTTAAAATAGATTACTAATAAGATTAGGAATCTATCTAATAAAATTTTGAATTAGAGTTTAAAAAGTCAAAATATAAAACCTATATAAATCCCTGTTTTGGCCATAAAACATACGTGAATGCGAAGATAGAATTTTCTTCAAGAGTTGAGATAAAAATTTTTTAGCCAAAAATTCTTAACTTTGTCTCTTTTTAAGGACTAGCATTCATGAAAAGACACACTACATAATTAAGATTTAGAAAAATCTTAAAACCCTAATTCTCTACCTTGTGTGGATTACCATTAGAGGCCACACACTTAGGTGGCTAATCTAGAAAAAAGGTGTTTGTGCAGTCTCCGTATTTGAGCCATAACTTTTGGTTTAGCTCTCGAATTAATACAATTCAGGAAGATCTGGAAGGAAGACTCGAAAATCTACAACTTTATATTTCATGAAGAAATCCAGATTTAAACGTTTTGAAGGTCAAAACAACAATCAAAGTTGCAGATTTATAGAAAATCCGAAGAAGTCTTAATCTATCCCCATTGGTGGTGAAGATCTAAGATAAGATCTTAATCATCTATTTTATATTTTTTTGATATTATAAAGTATGTTAAATAGCATGATCTTGGCATGAGAATTAATGAACATTAATTAATATGATTAATTAAAGTAATTTTTAAATTTCTGCCGCATATAGTATGCTTAATTCCCAACAATGGTATCAAAGCATTTGTTATTTACTTGCTTTTAATATTAATTATATATTTATTATGTTTAAATTTGGGATTAATTAGATAATTGAGTGTTATGGCATTGATGCATGAAATTATTATTCATTAATAATTTGTAATAATAGTAAATTGTTTATTATTATAAATTAATAGTTAATTAGATTAATTATTTGTGTTATCCTCATGTATTTAATATTTTAAAATTAGATTTTAAATAGATATGGAACACTCAATATCCTAGATCTAATAAAATTAAAATTTAATTATGAAAAACTTCTCTAATAAGGTTAGGAATATATCCCCTAATTAAATTAAATAAACTAAATTTTAATAAGATTATGATAAGAGTATCCTAATAAGATTAAAATATAGAGATTTTTAATAGGATTAAAAATCTAGAATTTTAGTAAGATTAGTATACAACTTAATCTCAAAAAGAAGAAATCGTTTATAACTTTAATTAGATTAGATTTAAAATTCTAATAAGATTAGAATTCTGATAAGATTAGAATTATATGTTTATAATCTAATTTTATTTAAGTATAATAAAACTCTACAAAAGATAAACATATCCAATAAGATTGGATATATAATAAATATTAAAATATTATATATCCAATACGATTGGATAAATATTAAAATAAAAATATTATGAATATTAATGTGATGAATTTAAAATACATAAGATATATTAAAAGACCTAATAAACTTGAAATTTAGTTGCTTGTTTGATTAATGCATGTCTAAACTGGTTCTGTCAAAAAGACGATAAGAGTATAAGGAGTTTGGTTTTTAAGTGGGACCTTTGTGACCCCACCACTCTCCTGGGAACCTAATTGGTGCATTCCTTTATTCAAAATACTTTATTCTAAGGTTTAAAACAAATTAAAAAACTAAAATCCCTCCGAATAATTTAAATCTATATCATTGTCTTCCATTATTATAATCTAAACCTGAGTTCTTTTTCATTCTTTGTTTACTTGGCCCTTGTCAATATCAGAGTTTTACATCGAATATGTTTAGATTATTAATAATGGTTTGATTTAACCAAAATACTTGATGAGTTGACCCTCGTCACGATCATTTATTTTGGTGGCAAAGGTTAAATTTCATATAAGATATGATTGGCAAGAGTTGTTATGACAAGAGTTGTTAACTTAAAAAGTCTAGGAGTTACATAAGATATGATTGGTAACAAGTACCTACCTAATCGAACTTAAATAGAGTGATTAACCCTCGTTGTCATTTTATTTTAAGTAAGATGAGATCCTAGTCCACGACAAATTTTGTTACTAAGAGGGTTGACAAAATTCAAATAAAATAGTAGAAGTAACCATTAGATTAAAAGTTCAAACATCTCATGGTTTATATCAATACAATAATTCCAATAAGATTTTTTATTCTTCACATAGGTTTCCAAATAAAAACATAAGTAACAAATATATCTCTATAAAGCATATTTGATGCTAATAAGTTGACTGAGATTGTACCATAACCTAAGAATTGTTCTTAGGAATGTCCTGGAACAAAGTGTTCCACTGGAACTTGCCGAAAATGCAACACAAGAAGAATACGATGCTTAAGTGAAGCTTCGTGATGATAATGAGCAGGCATATGCGATGTTGAGCTCAATGTCATCATAGTTACAAAAGCAACATGAGTCTATGGATGCTAGCTCAATGCATCTCAATGAGTTGTTTGATGCATCTACTCGTACCGAAAGATATGAAATATCTAAGACTCACTTATATACTGATCTTGTATTACAATCACTGCTAGAGTTTTATTCTCATAATTGCTTAATATGTTAAGACTTATTAAGAAAGACATAAAATCATGAAAAGTTTTATGATGCTTATGAATGACTTTAAATAGTTTAAGAAAGGCTCTAAGAAAAGTTCGAAGGGTAAGGCACAAAAGAGCTAACACTCATAAGCCCAATGGTAGTGTAAGTAAGAAGAAATATAAAGGTACATATTTCTTCTATGGTAAAGATTGACATTTGTGCAAAATAATTAGAGGGCTTAAAAATAGCAAGGGATTGCTTATACTTTAGGCATATTTATGATTGGGGTTAATATTAATGATAGCAAATCTTCTAGTTGGGTATTAGATACCAATTGTGATTTTTATATATGTGATAATATGAAGAGTCTCAATGAGAATAGAAGACTTCATAGAGATAAAGTAAACCTACGAGTGAAAAAATGAGTAAGAGTTGCTGCTTTAGTCGTAGGAACTTATTTTCTATCATTAAATATATTAATTCTAGAATTATAAAATTGTTTTTACATTCCAATACTTAGTAGAAATATTATCTCTTTATTTTGTTTAGACAAGAAAAGATTTAATTTTATAATAAAGAACAACAGTTGTTCACTATCATATAATGATATTTATGGTACTGAATATTTTAGCAATGAATTTTATGTTATGCAATTAAATAATATTATCTTCAATATAAACCAACAAGATGGTTTAAAAGAATTGTACCTTTGGCATTGTAGACTTGGTCATATAAATGAAATAAGACTTACAAAATTGCATAAAAAGGGTTACTTGAACTCCTTTGATTATGAATCATATGCAACTTGTGAATCCTGTTTAATTGGTAAAATGACAAAATTATCTTTCATTTGAAAGGGACTACGTGCAACTGAATTATTAGAGCTAGTACATACTGATGTATGTTGGCCTAGTCAATTCAAGCAAAAGGTGGTTACTTATACTTTATAACCTTTACGAATGATTATTTATGTTTTGGTTATGTATACTTGATGAAGTATAAGTTTAATTATTTGAAAAGTTCAAAGAATTTAGAAATAAAGTAGAGAAACAAACTAGCAAAAGTATTAAGGCACTGTGATCTGATCTAAGTGGAGAGTACTTAAGCTATAAGTTTCAAAACTATCTTAGAGAACATGACATCATTTCATAATGGACTCCTCTAGGGACATTGCAACACAATGGTGTTTTTGAAAGGAGAAATCGAACCTTATTAGATATGATACGATCAATAATGTCTAACACAAATCTTCTAATATTGTTCTAGGGACTAACACTAGAAACAATTACTTATCTTTTAAATAATGCTCCATCTAAATCAATCAACAAGACATCATATGAGATATGACATGGCAAACAACTCAATCTCAACTTTATGAAAGTTTAGGGTTATATGCTTATGTAAAGCAATTGCCTACTGACAAACTGGATGCAAGGTTGATTAAATGTAAATTTGTGGGGTATCCAAAACAAACAAGAGGATATTACTTTTACAATCCAAGTGAACAAAAAATATTTATTTCACGTAACACTATTTTTCTAAAGAAAGAGTTTCTTCTAAGAAAAGATAGTGAGAGTAGACTAGAACTTGATGAAGTTCTAGAACCACAAAATGACATTAAATCACCTTTAATATGCAAAAGATTGGTGGTAGAACAACCATAAGATTAAGAACTCTAAAAATTTAGTAGAATACATCATAAGTCAAAGGGATATAGATCTCTCATGAAAGGTAAAGATGATGTATTAATCATTGATAACGATGATCATATTAGTTATAAGAGACAATATCTAATATTGACTTTTTAAATTGGTTTAAAGCCATGAAATTTTAAATAGACTCAATGCATATCAATCAAGTTTAGAACTTGGTAGATACACATGAAGGGATCGCTCTCATTGGGTGTAAATAGGTCTTTAAGGGAAAGACAAATGAATGTATTAGGATTCTGCTTACAATAGGATTTACCATGATTATGAGATTTGACAGATTTTAAAACTGTCTTCCTAAATGGAAACCTTACAAAGGATGTGTATATGATACAACCTGAAGGTTTCATTTCTAAAGGAAACATAAACAAGGTATACAAGCTACAACGATTTATTTGTGAAATAAAGTAAGCATTTTGGAGTTAGAATCTTCATTTTGATGAGATAATCAAAGAGTTAAATTTACCAAAAAATGAAGATGAATCTTATGCGTACAAAAAGATTAGTGGAAGCATAGTCATATTTCTAATATTATATGTAGATGACATATTAATAATAAAAAAATGATTTTTCAATGCTTCAATAAGTCAAATTATAGTTATCTAAGAAATTTTCCATAAAGGATTTGGGAGAAGTAACTTATATTCTGGGAATTAATATCCATAAAGATGAATTTAAAAGGTTGATTGGTCTTTCGCAATCAATGTACATAAACAAAATTCTTAAAAGGTTTAAGATGAAAGATTCCAAAAGAGGTTATTTACCTATGATGCATAGAATCCACCCCTCTAAGGAAAAGTGTTCTAAAACTCCTATAGAGGTTGAGTGCATGAAATAAATCTTATATGCTTCAGTTATATGATCAATCATGTACGTTATACTATGTACAAGACTTGATGTGTTATTTGCTCTAAATGTTATGAACACATACTAAGTAAATCCAAGTGAAGGTCACTGGATAGTGGCCAAGACAATCCTTAAGTACTTGAGAAGGATTAATGATTTTTTCTTGATTTATGGAGGATATTCTAAGCTCAAAGTGTTGGGCTATTGTGATGTTAGTTTTCAATATGATAAAGATGATAACAAGTCATAATCTAAATATTTGTTTACTATGTTAGAGTTGTTATAAGCTAGAAGAGTTCTAAGCTAACTATTACAACAAATTCAACAACCAAAGCCTAATATATAGCCGCTTCTAAAGTTGTTAAAGAAACAATTTGCATAAGAAAGTTCATCACAAATTTTTGTGTAGTTCTTGACAATCATAATCGAATTGTGATATATTGTAGGCTCATAACCCACAGGCTATAGAACAAAGGTCTCTATAAAGATCCAAACATGTACTTAGGTGATATCACCTGATTATAAACAAAATATAGAGGTGAAGTGAAGATATAAAAGATACCCACTGAAGAGAACTTAGTAGATTTTCTTACAAAATTACTGTCCTAGCAGAAGTATGATAGGCACACAGAATTGTTTAGTGTAAAGTATCATAGAGATTGTCTCTAGAGCAAGTGGGAGATTGTTGGTTATATGCCCTAGATTCAATAAGGACAAATATATAATTATACATTATTGTATTGATTAATAAAATTGACAATTTATTTATAAGTTTTGTCTATATTGACTACTTATATATAAAGTCCTTAGAATGATAATTAGAGGAATTAACTTAAGTTTAATTAATGAGATCTCATCATTTTTAAATGTTCTCGATCGTAGGATTATCAACACTAGGACATTGATAAATCCATATTAGATCGGCATGTGTTATATCTATTTCCATGGAGAAGGAAGGTAGCTAATCTTATAAGCTACTAATGAAGGTGTTCACTTAGTCTAACATATAGATGCTTGTTAGAGAATAAGTTCATCGAACTGACCCGCTTGAGAAACCCATATAGAGTGTTATCCACGTGTCTATAGGGATTTCTCTTAGTTACGATAGTATGACTTATCCTTAAACTTGAGATCTTCATGGTACCTTGTTTATAGATTATATATAATTTGACATTACACCTTCGTCGTCCATAACGAGATTGCGCATAGGGTAATGATTGGACAATATGAAAAGCACGCGAAGGTTGTGAGAGATCAATAAAGGATTTGCCACTCTAGACAACATAGAGTTGATATTCAAAGGGGTGCCATTTTGACATAAGTGATAATATAAGTCCATGGCCATGGCGAGTTCTGAAAGAAGTTTCAGAAATTCTAAAATTATATTATCAACTTTAGTCAAAAGTTTCAATAACCATGATATAATAAAGTAGACATTTTCCATATTTTATAATCTTTGTTGGGATATGTATGAGGCGAAAAAATTGTAGCATACGGTAATCGTATATGGACTAGGTTTTATTAATTTTAGTATTCTTTATCAATTGGAGGTCATGACGCATTGCTAGATACCGCTCTTGATCTATGGAAATTAGTTTCTTAATTAAAAAATTAATTAAAGATAAATTAATCAAATTAATTTATCTAGACTTAAGAAGTCTATAACTATCTTCATTGCCAACATAAGAAAGGACCTAATGGATCACACACTAAAAGGCATTGAGGAATTAAGGTTATATTATGTAGATAAATGATTAAGGACTTAATTATTAAGTTCATAATCTTTAAGGGTTTATTTAATAGTTTTAAAAACTATTTGGGGTTAAATTATAATTATGCAAAGTATTTGTATTTAATTATAGGTTTCCTAATTTGATTAAAATAATATTATTTAATTAATTTGATTAATTAAATAATATTTAATGTTAAAATTGATTAGAATAATATTATTTAATTAATTAAATAATATTTAAATTTTAAAATAGATTACTAATAAGATTTGAAATCTATTTAATGCCTTTTTGAATTAGGGTTTAAAAAGTCAAAATATAAAACCTATATAAATCTCTGTTTGGCCATAAAACATACGTGAATGCGAAGAGAGAATTTTCTTCAAGAGTTGAGATAAAATTTTTTTAGCCAAAAATTCTTAACTTTGTCTCTTTTTAAAAACTAGCATTCATTAAAAGACACACTACATAATTAAGATTTAGAAAAATCTTTAAACCCTAATTCTTTACCTTGTGTAGATTACCATTAAAGGCCACACACTTAGGTGGCTAATCTATAAAAAGGGTATTTACGTAGTTTTCGTTGAGCAATAACTTTTATTCAGATCTTGGATTATTCAAGAAGATCTAGAAAGAAGACTCGAAAATCTACAACTTTATATTTATAAAGAATTCTAGATTTAAATGTTTTGAAGCTTAAAATAGCAATCAAAATTGCAGATCTATAGAAAATCCGAGGAAATCTTAATCTATCTCTATTGGTGGTGAAGATCTAAGGTAAGATTTTAATCCTCTATTTTATATTTAATTGATATTATAAAGTATGTTAAATAACATGATCTTGACATGAGAATTAATGAATATTAATTAATATGATTAATTAAAGTAATTTTTAAATTTCCACCGCATATAGTATGTTTAATTCCCAACAGGTGAAACTTTAATTTCTACTTTAAGTATTGAGTCCAAAGAAAGGACATTTGAAAGAAACTCAAAGTAGGGTAAATCCAAATCGGCAAAGCAAGTCGAGATCTAAAAACAAATATGCAAATTGTAGGAATTATGAAAATAAAGGTCGTCTCTTCTCGAAAAGGGTCGTCGAGCACCAAATAAAAACAATGGTACACAATATTTCGCCAATGTGATTGAAGGAGGTGATGCTCTAGTCTTAAGTATCATCAAACCAATTAAATCTTGGATTTTGGATTCAAAAGCATTATTTTACTCTAGTCCTTCAAAAAAAATCATGAAAATAAATGTCAGTAGTGATTTCGAGAAGGTTCATCTAGCTGACGATGGGACATTAAAGATCACAGGAAAATGAGATATTCAAGTAAAGTTGCCGAACTAGAAATTGTTGTAAAATTTGAAGATCTTACAATGTTCTTAGTAATTTTAGGTTTGTTCGGCTAGTGAGAAAATTAGAGGAATTTTAAGAAATGCTCCACGTTTTTCTAGAATTTGAAAAGATCTCTCTCCTTTGTAAAATGGCAGAATTTATACTTGAATGTACTTTCGCTTTTATTGTTACGCCCTTCTTTTTGTGTTTTTCCTTTCTAACATTTTTTTAACTATCTCAATATAAAAAGAGCTTACATAGATTGTTCCTTCCTTTCTTCTGCTTTAAATATTAAGAAGCTACTTTGCTATTCAAATTTTTATGAAGCATGAACTTGATGTCAATTTACCATTTTATTTAGTGTGTATTGATTTTGTTATTGTTGTTGTTATTTATTTATTTTTTGTTTTTTAAAATGAAAACATATCTTACTCATTTTTTTAAGGACTTCAATTTTGGAGAATCAAGTGAAAGACTTTAATTTAAGGGGGTAAGTCTCTTACTCTTCTAAAAAATTCTTTTAATTTTAAATAAAGCCTTGTTGGGATAGTGGTGTCTATTAGTTTGAAACCGATGGTTCTAGATTAGTTTGGTTTGGGTCGAGGAATAGGGAAGGATGGAGCCGACTTAAACCAACCCAAACCAAAAACTATGGCGGGCTGGTTCCGCGGTTCAAAGTTAATTGAACTGGACTGGAAGTAGTGATGGAACCGTTAATGGGCCAAGCCAGTCTGACTTTAGTTTTTCAAATGGTCTGGTTCTGGACCGATTTCAGTCTGGTTCATTATATGGTTTGATTTCGGTTCATGGAATGGGCTTGTCAAGTTTAATTTTTTTTCAATTTAATTAAAATTAAATAAAATATTTTATAAATTACCAAAAATTATTAAAAGAACACCTCCGACAGTGTTAATTTTTATTAATTAATTAAAAAATACAACGAGAGAGATATTTCAGCCTGAATCTCATAATTTATTAATGTTTCTATATGTTTTTGATGATGAATATATATTGTTAAATAATTTGAAGTACATATAGTTATTAATGATGTCAATTTAACTTATAATATAGATATTGTTGAATGTGTTTAAATATAAAGGAGATTGATATGTATATGTTTTTGA
Source organism: Cedrela odorata (assembly GCA_035584115.1). Classification (NCBI taxonomy): domain Eukaryota; kingdom Viridiplantae; phylum Streptophyta; class Magnoliopsida; order Sapindales; family Meliaceae; genus Cedrela; species Cedrela odorata. Next base: position 7,731 of record JAXCLQ010044308.1, on the reverse strand, counting down.
TACATAAAGGAGATTGATGTGTTTATATGTTGTTAATGATATCATATGAATATATGTTGTTAATTGTGCAAAATTAAACAATTTCCTGCGAGAAATCTGTGTATAATCCAACAGGATCGATACATATAGTAGAGGTCGATATGTGAAGTAAAAAAGATCAACACATTTAAGTCATAAACTTTAAAAGAAATTACAACTTGAACCAAATCGATATATGTAAGAAAAATGATAAATACATTCAAATTAGAGACTTTAAAAGAAATTACTACTTGAACCAAATTGATATATAAAAGGAAAATGATTAATACGTTCAAGTTAGAAACTTCAAAAAAAATTACAAGCTTGATCAGATCGATAAATTCTTCAAAGAGATCGATATTTTCAAGTTAGAGACTTCAAATAAAATTACGAACTCGACCAGATCAATATATTTATGTAACAACTGAAATTTTATATAATTGTTATAATAAAGTTTAGATGATCGGAATAAAATTTTTTCGAACTTAAAAGATTAATAATTTTAAGACTGAGTTAACCTTATGTCAAGGCCGCATTTTCTTCCATATTGATTACAATGCAACAATGAGTACTAGAATGGAAATTCTAAAAAAAATAATAAAAAATTAAGGGATTAACATGTTAACTCATAACAAGTTAGGGTAGAATATGTAAATGGTGATATATGTAGGGCCATAAAGAAGAAATTCAAAACTTATCACTAAGCCTAATAACAAGCCCAAAATTCAACCCATATTTAAACATAATGCAAGCCCAAAATTTTGTTAAATGATTGCCTAGTATTATTGATCCAATTCAAACCCAAATGAAAATAAAATAGAAAGCTCACAAAGCCAAGCCCAAGGAAAGCCCAAAACTAAGCAAGATGAAAGACCCAAATGTAGAAGTATTTGGCTTTGTTTGGACAATTCTATATAGGAGAAGAAAGAAAATAAGCTAAATGGTCAGCTTACATGTTGCAAATAAGTAAGATTCATTCTTTTAATTTTTATATTTTCTTTCTTATTCAACACATTCTAGAGAGATAGAGAAGAAAAAAAGAAAGAACAAGAGAGAGAAGGACCATTTTTCACCCATATGTGAAATTATTCATTGCTGATTAATCCCAGTGAAAATATGAAGTTGACCCAACCCATGTTTAGTGAAGTGTTATTAAGAGAGATTGGAAAATAATTTGCGAACATTTGACTTAAATACTTTCGGCTTGGATTTCGTGGTGATACAAAATATCTTAATTTGGTTAAAGTGAAATGTTCATGTATAACATATATATTTATTCATTTACAAGTTAAACATACCATATTGAAAATTCTAACGAAAGCCATTGTTGTAGATTATCGACCGAAACATCCACCGGCCAGGCCTTTATACGAGTTGATCATATTCTAATTGGTGAGTGGATGTTTATGTTTTTCAAATAATCACTTGAATTTAATGTTGGGAATGAAAGTAATGTTGTAGTTAGTGCTCTATAACCTTTTTAGTTATTATTGTTGTTGAGACAGTTTTTGGTGATGTTGAGGGTATGTGAAAATATTACGAATTCCTAGATTAGGAGTTGGCTTATGACATGTGATTGGTTAGTTATGTTTTTCAAATAATTATTTAAGCTTAATTTTGAAATATATGTGATGAAGAACTTGATTAAGTTATTAGAATTTCGTTGGTCAATGCTTGATGAAATTGTGAATATGATGAACTTGGGAATGGTTTTTGAAAACGTCGATAAAGTGTAGAGATATTGTAAAAGTATGAGTTATGATTTTGGTTGTATTATTTGAGGAATGATCCAAAAATTTGTTCGTTGATTGTGTATAGATAATTTATTTCGTTAAGTTAAGATGTGAATATAAAATCGCTACTTAAACTTAGTATTTGAAAAATGTATACTTGAAATCCCAATTAAATTTTATAAATATGCTTTGATTGTTGCTTTATAAAGTTATGATCATTATAATAATGGCCTTATGAGACTTGTGACTATTATTGTTATTAAAACTATTTTCGAGAATGTCGATGAGGTGTTGGAATACTGTAAATTTACAGATTGTGAGTTGGATGATGACAGGTGAGGAAGAGATATTGAGGTTGATTGTTAATTTTGCAAATATGATTTATTTACTTCATGAATATAAAATTGTTTTCAAAGATGGTTTTGAGTATTATTAAGTTGATTCATTTTAAAGACCATGTGCACATATGCAACTATAGACTCGAAATCAGAGGGACAGCAATACATAACACCCCTAAATTCCCTTGCCTTATATGTCAAATTCCTGAGGATAGTGATGGTGACTTAGGGGATGGCAATACGTCAGGGAATGTACAAGGTATCAATGGAAAGCTTTTTCTGAGTTATATAATTTGATATCTATGCTAAGCATAATGGTGTTAATCCAAGCTAATTGTACCCAATCCAAGACCAATGCTTCTAAACCAAGCTGAAATGAGTATCAAATTTCTAAAGGTCATAACTTTAGATCCATAAATAATTAGGGGACTTACAAAGTATCAATGGAAAGCTCTTTCCGAGCTCTAAGCAAAGCTGATTATCCTCAATCCGAAACCAATGTTTCTGAACCGAGCTAAAATAAGTGTCAAAGTTCTAAAGGTCATAACTTTGGATCTAGTAAGAGTTAGGGGACGTACATGGTATCAATGGAAAACTATTTATATGCTCTATAACTTGGTATCTTGTATCAAGTACAATGGTGCTGAGCCTGGCTGATTGTCACCAATCCGAAACTAATGCTTCTAAACCAAGCTAAAATAAGTGTCAAATTTTTAGAGGTCATAACTTTGGATCCGGAAAGAGTTAGGAGACGTACAAGGTATTAATGGAAAGTTCTTTCCAAGATCTATAACTTTATCTCTTGTTCCAAGTATATTGGTACCGAGCTAAGCTAATTGTCCCCAATCTGAAACCAATGCTTTTGAACCAAGCTAAAATGAGTATCAAACTTTAAGAGGTCATAACTTTTGACCCAGAACGTACTAGGTATCAATAGAAAGCTCTTTCTAAGCTCTATAACATGGATACTAAGACTAACCTGGTTAAGGTCATTTTTGAAGTTAAAAAGTCAAAACAGTTCAAAAGTATATGTATATGACTAATACCTATCATGCATACATGCATCAAATTAAGGATTTATAAAAGTATGAATGAAATTAAATATTTATAGTACTCAACATGTGTTATTTAGGTATTGTGAACCCGAGAGAAAGACCTAGTAGGTACGAGGATACGTAGTGGGAGTGGTTACCTTCCCATTACAGTGAAAAGAACTTGTTTTTATAAATACATGCTTTACAGTAAATAAATGATTTTTACAAAGCATGAGAAATGGTTTTCTATCTGATAAGATTTATTGCATATGGTTTTATGTATGAAACTACTCAATAATGGTTACGATTTTATTCTCAATCAAGGTAGTGTGTCGAGAAAGAATGGCCAACCCGATTGATGTTTTAAGCTATATGCAGACCAATTAAATATATTGTGATCATTTATTTAAATGAACATATATATATATATTTGAGTATATTGTAAAATAAATCACAATATTTGTATTTATAAATGCGTGTGCATGTATATATATGTATGTACTTTATTTACTTACTGAGTATAGTTATATATTCATCCTTCACCATTTCAACTTCCAAGCTAGGTACTTTAGTACTCACTGAATTAGTGATAACTGCAGAGGGCCTTCAGTACTTTGGGTAGGTCATCTTCTTGACTCACATGTGTATTAAGTCCAACTTGATAAATATATTTGGATTTTTGTAATAAAATTGTAAACAATCTATTTATGTAAATAATTATAATTGTTCAACCCAAATTAAAACGATATTTTAATTATTTAATTGTGTTGTGGATAAATTGATCACATAAATCAATTCTTTGATGATGATCCCATAGATAAGAACAATAGTTTCATAAACTGTTTTCAGATTTTGATAATTGACAAGAAAATATTACAAGTTCTCTTAATACATTCTGAGTATATAGAGTATATCATGAAGATCTGTGGCAATTATTAATAGTGAATTCCAAGTTCGAGACGTAATATATTATGAGAAAAAAATTAATTAATTTAATTATTTGTATTTTTCTTTTTAAAATTATTCTGCTTAACACTTTCTACAAATTGAAATTTTACCATAAGCATTATGAACCTTTTTATTATCTAGCTAGCTGAAATAGATAAAAGTGCTTTTAAGTATAAAATATTAAGATATTTGAAATATTTTTTTAGAGGATTATTTAATAAGTAACGCTATTATCCGACGTATACATAATTACTTTCTGCATATTTCTTGCAAAAGTACTTTCAAACACATAACTTTTACTGTGCCTCAATACGTAGACGTATACATTTTGTAACATCTATAACTCCTTCTTCTACTTCGTAATTTTCCTAAATTTTGAAGTTAAGTAGTTAGCTAATTAATATATTCTATATATTAGGTGCGATGACTACGTACTACTCGATTTATGACATTAAAATATTTTTTTATTTTTCGTTTTGAACAGTCCGAGTAACAAACTAAAGCACTACTAATTAACATAGTAATTAAACACTTTGTTCCCTTTCCTTTCACTCCAAAAATTCATCATCTCTCTTGGAATAATGATGAGCATGCCTTGTCAAGAAGTCAGTCCTACATGGGCTGAATAGATAGCAGATTAGATTAATGCTGAATTTATGTTTATTGGCTTAGATAAATCATATAAAAACTAAGCGGTTGTTTGGTTCCATTTACAAAACTTACACATTTAGCTAGATGCTTTGTAAGATTTAATTTCAACCTTAAAAAATTATTGTTTTTAAAATCATAACTGAAAAGTAATAGGATATTTTTGGTATTACATTCAATTTCTATTTTTTTTTATTATTTTACAAAATAAAGGGTTATTATCATTTAACTACTCTAATTTTGACAATATGTTATGCAATATATATTAAATTGTAACACAACACTACTCAATTTTTTAAAATATCAAACTGAACTACAAAATCGTTACTTCAGTCTATTTAAAGTTATCAGTAAAGGATATAAGGATTTTTTACTCAAACTTTAATAAATAAATGTATTATCACCTTACTATTATAAATTCAGTAATATCACGATGTGATACATGTATAATTAGAGTTTATTTGTGATCCTTGATCGATGAACAATAGTGTATGGATGGCAGTGGGTGACAATAATGGTAGTGGTGCGATTGTTACGTGGACGTGCCACTTGTTTATTTTTTTATTTTATAATTTATTGTTGTATTTTTCGCTAACTTCAGGATAATAATTATTAATTTTAGTATTTTTTAATATGTAGACATATAATTTATGCTAGTGTTCTATTTACGTTTATGTTGTCTAATTAGTATTTTAATCCTAGTGTTATATTTATATTTATATTTAGAAATTTATTTTAGTGTATAATTAACATTTTAATGCTAGTGTTCTATTAAAAATTTATGGACAAAAATAATGGTACTGTAGTTTGATGTGATATTATTCATAATTAATAGAATTGTATTATACTTTAATAGATGTTATATCACATCGTGCCATCGCCCAAGTTAGAATGACCAAATAATAACTCAAATATAAAACTAATAAAATTTAAAACACATTAAAATCTTATCGTCTACTTTTCATTTTCTGTTTCACTTATTTATCTTTAAATATTCTATTAAATATATTTTCTCTATTTTCAATTTTATATTAGAGTTGTTTGTGTGTGAACTTTGGGATCGCAAACAAAGACATACAATTGTTTTATTAGAGAAGGCAAGTGTAACATTCTTAAATTTGAAAATGTTCCTAAGTGACATAATCACCATCACTCTAAGTCTATTTTTTTCTATCCGTCTGAATGCATATACAATTCTTATAAACTAATCACATTATAATACACATTCATGTATACCATAAGGGCAATATGTCCGACCATGAATCATAAATAATTCATTTATGTTATATAATAGTTGACATAATACAAATTATGCTGAAATGTATACTTGACTAAATCATAACTCATTGTGCATAATGAACTCACATGTTCTAATGATTGCAGTGTGTACCATTTTCATCTATCTATGTCTCCCTTGTACTAAAATTTCTCTCTTTCTTTCTAAATACTTGTCGAACCTATAAAACTGAAAAAATGATGGATGAGTTTTGGGAGACTCAGTAAGTGAATATATGTAACTAATAAAAACAGCAATATAAGGAATCAATTCTTTCTACAACAATCTCAAATCAACAATGAAATCAAAGTCATGCTAAAATTTTTGTTGTTTTAAGATCACTTTCGGAAAATATATCTGTATAAAGCATAATCCTAGCTCACGATATCACAAATAACTAGAATATATTTCTAAGATAGGGGGTCACGAAGGACCTGAATTTATAGCTTTAATATCCTAGCCCGCAGTGTCACAAACAGTCAGAATCATCTCTAAGATAAGAGATCGCAATGGCCCTAAATCTATAACTCTGATATTCTGACCCGCATTATATCATAGACAATCAAAATATATTTCTAAGATAAGGGTATCAGGAGCTGCAAATCTATAACTCCGATATCTTGGCCCGTGATGTCATAAACTATCACACCCCTTTTCCATACATTTAACCTCAACTACTAATCTCACATTTAATATATTCTGCATTACTTTTATTACACAAATTTTATATAGTTCAATTTACAAAAGTTATTATGCATACAAGTCTATACATATTACTTAGTTAACATACAATTACATATATTCAAAAACTTCAAATATGTCTAATACCCTCGCTTGCGTAATTGGTCACTCTTATGTGCTATTATCTAAAAAATAAAATTTTAACAATAAAGAGTGAGATATAATCTCAATAAGCATATCATACATGTTTTTAATATCGATGCAATTCAGAATATAAAGGTTTAAACAATCAAAATATTTTCAAACTTTTCCAAACCAAATAGAATTTATTCATAATATGAACACATTTAAAACTACTTAGTCAGTCATTGTCACCTATACCCACAGTAACCCGGTTTCAGAATATAACTACATGTTCCGCATGTAGCGGTCATTGGCATATTCACATAACAGAAACGTATGCAACGCGTTAAACAGAATTCTTACTAGTCCGTAACCCTCGCATTTAATACAAAACCCGACTAGGTCAGGATAGCATAATTAATGACTAAGCCATAAAAATACATTCTTATTCAAACATTTCACACATTTACAACATTTCATATTTATTTTTTAAATGCGATATTGGCGTACAACAGTTAAATTTACAATTTTTAACTTTTATTTCATAAAACTATATCGGTGTACCAATATGTTAATATCACATTTTTATCATTCAACAATCATTTCATAAAACTATATCGGCGTACCAAAAGTTAAAATCATATTTTCATCATAACATCGGATATCGCACAATTTTAAAACATCAAAATGTATATACGATCTACTTACTTCCATTCCATCTCTCCTTGAGTGTGTTCCTATTCAATAGTATGTACCTAAAATCAAATTAACACAATCTATTTTAATTATGCGTTAATTCTTGCTGCCACCTTCTTACGACATCCACTTTTCTAAACTCAATATTTTATAAATTTCCTAAGATAAACTTATTACCATATTCACTCCATTCTATCATTTTATACATATCTATACTTGTACATATATAACTTTCA
>JAXCLQ010044297.1:0-20806 GCA_035584115.1 Cedrela odorata | reverse complement strand
ATAAGATAAAATCCCAAAATCACCTTGTTAATAATGAAATTTCAATTCTACCCTTATAAATTTACTTTATATTACTTATCAAAATTCTAACACTTGATACTTTAACAAGTATATTTACAATCTTAGCTACAAGTCCTATAAAAGAAATTGCGGGTGTCACAAGTTTGATGAGATTGAAATTGAAGATTAGATCACCCTTAAGCTAAAAGAAGAAAAAACTTTTAGACCACCATTTTGTAATGAGGCGCAAAATTCGAGGACGGGTCTAAGAAGAAGATGAGATGATGGGAGAAATTTTTGGGATTCTGATAAGAAAGAGAGGCAAACTTAGGAACAGAATAAAATGACAAGTAAAAGAGACAAATTCTCTCTGAGAGGATACCTTTCACTAAGAAGAGATGATGTGAAAGGGTGGACTATCTCCAAGAGGATAAAGTCTTCACTTCCCTGAATGCTCCACTCTCTCACATCTTGCAAGAAATGAAGAGATGATAAACTATAATAATGAAACCTCTGATGATATCATGTTAGTAATTGAAACATAAAATTAATGATATCATAATAGATAAATGTATGTTTTTGATGATGACTAAGTTTATCGTAATGTCAAATTAATTTGTGATAATAAAATGGATTTAAACTTGTTGAAAATCAAATAAAGTATGTGTGAATATGCTTACAGTCAATCATAACAAATAACTTTGAAAAGTACCTTTAAAGATTAACATGATTGATATGTGAAGGTAAAGAATCGATATTTCTAATAAATGGGTTGATACTCTTGATAAACAGATCAATACACTTTAAGAAGGTCGATATAAGGAAGCGCAGAGATTGACATAAGTAAAGGCAAAAGCTTCAGATGAAATCACCAATTCAAACGGATTGATACCCAAGCAAAACAGATCAATATATTCAAAGAAGATCAACATTCAAAGTTCAGAAGATTGATACTCGCAATTTCAAAGAGTTGTAAAATATTTATAAAGTAGACCAAATCAATACTTAAGCCAAGGAGATCAATATATGACAATTTCAGATATTGCAAAATATTTATGAAGTAGACTAAATCAATACTTAAGCCAAGGAGATCATACATGGCAATTTTATAGAGTTGCAAAATATTTACAAAGCAAACCAGATCAATACTCGTGCTAAAGAGATTGATATATTGCAATTCTAAAGAGTTAAAAATTATTTACGAAGCAAACCAGATCGATATGCTAAGAAGAACGGATCGATACTTTGGATGAAATGCCAATTCAGATTCAAACTGTGGTTCAAACGAATCGATACATTTTCAAAAAAGATCAATACTTCTTATCGATTTAAAGCTCAATGGTAACTTCTACAACATTTATAGTGGATATTAAATACAACTAATCAAGCCATTCTATTAGGGACTTCACAAAGAGAATGAATATAAATTAAAGACTTAAAGACAAAGAGAATTAACAGAGCTTATTGTGAAAATTGCTAAACATTCTCAATGTGAATGGTATTTTTCCCTCTCTACTGTAATAAGTTTTCATTCTTTCTTATGAGAGAAAATTTATTTGTATGAATATATTGATACATCTTCTCTATTGTGAGAGTTGTTAAAACAAAATTAATATTTTAAATTGAATTGGGTTCATCTTTACCCAAAATAAATGAAGATTGTGTTTGCCTTATCTCTCTATTATTTTATTTGTTGCACTGCATTACATCCATTTTGTTGGCCTAATTAGTAATACCCAAAAGGGGGATGAATTGAATTTTTAAAATTTAGAAAAAAATGTATGCAATGTAGTGCAGCAAATGAAACAGTAGTTAAAGAGAGAAACATACAAACGCACTTTTATAGTGGTTCGACAAATCTTGGCCTACGTCTACTCTCTTGGATGCAAATCACTTCCACTAAGGTTCAACTATCTCCTTGTTTTGATGGGTCAAGTGAAACCCAGTACACTTTTTTTAAGGTGAAAAGAAACCTTACACTTATTTTTCTACAGGTGAAGAGTAACCCATAATAATCTTCTTTAGTACGGGTGAAGATGTACCCAATACCAAGTTACAAATATATATTGGATTTTTGCTCTCACACTAGAATAGATTTTTCAGTATGCTCTCACAAGAAATTAATCTCTCACACAAGATTTGAAATGTTTATAGTAGAGAGAGAAAGTTTAACTATTTTTGTTAAAAAATGTTATTCAAGAATTACTGTTGATATTTATGACAATAATCGTTTTACTTTGCTTTACTGTTTATCTTTTATTTATATTCTTCCTTTTTGTGAAGCAACTTGAGTCCAACTGCTTGATTTTGTACATTTAATGTTTGTCATTAGTGCTGTAAAAGTTACTATTGAGTTTTAAAATCAGAGAGAGTATCGATCCCTTTTTCTATGTATCGATCTCTTTATATGAACAGTATGATTTGCATTCCGAGTATCGATCTCTTCATCTTCAAGTATTGATCTATTTAAGCTAGAGTTATTGATGGGTTTTTATGTATCGATCTATTAATGGTGGATATCGATCTAGTCTGCTTCGTAATTATTTTACAACTCTCTGTGAAGACCATGTATCGATCTAGTTACCTTTATAATTATTTTGCAACTCTTTGTGAAGACCGTGTATCGATATATCGATCTAGTTATCTTTGTAATTATTTTACAACTCTATGGAAAGACCGTGTATCGATCTCTTCTTTTTCATGTATCAATTTGGTTATCTTTGTAATTATTTTACAACTCTCTGTGAAAACTATGTATCAATCTCTTCTTCTCCATGTATCGATCTGGTTGCGTTAGTGATTTCATCTAAAGCTATTGTCTCAGCACTTATCAATATCTTCATTTCCTTGTATCGACCCTTCTTTGATGTATCTATTTATTATGGTTTTTGTATCGATCTGTTTGTCTCTGAGTATCGATCTTGTAGGCTTTCTAATACACTTTGACATAAATTGTTAAGGAATAATTTCAAGCATATTCATACATGATTTTGAGATGCATTTGGAACATTTTTATTTTACTTAGTCATTATAAAAAACATATGAATACACAATTTATTAAGGTTTAATATCATTAATTTCTCTCATGATATCATCAATCTCCCTCTTTTTTTATGATGACAAAAATAAAATAGGTGCCTAACTTTTTTTGTAAATTGATTGTTCTCCCCTTTAATATGATTTTTAACTTCTCTTTCAGATATTAGTTTTCTCCCCTTTTATCCCGTAAGATTTGGTGCTTGCTTATATGTATATTACAGATTATATTTTCTCCCCCTTTTTGTTAGCAATCAATGAAGGAAGATAAAATAAGGTTATATAAATACATACTTATAAATGAAGAGAAGATTAATGAACTCAATGATATTAAAAACTCAAAGTTTATTTCAGACATGTTCAACAAATTCATAACAGAGAAATACAAGGCATATCATTGACAATCAAGTCCAACTTTTCATTTCACATAAAAATTCATACAATGGCAAGGAATTGGTCAAAGGGTTCTAATAGGTTTTGGGCTTCACTATCGACATCTAGATCACCAGGGGTATAGGTAGGCTAGGGTGTGGGAGAAGGAGGTTGAAAGCCAAATGCTAAGGCAGTAGGTCCACGGTAAGCAGAAGTAGGAGCTGGTATAGGTGCTAGTGTAGTTGCTTTGGCCAAGCTACACATGAACCTATGGGTTTTACTGTGGAATTCCACTCTAAGTCTCCCAAGCTGAACTATTATATCGCCATCCCAAGCTAGATGCTTTTTAATCTTATCATTTAAGTGGTCACCATGCTTTCGAGGCCGGTGAGTTGCTCATCAAAGTTAGACATAGTTGTTTCAAATTTCTCTTCCATGTGGGTCAACTGACTTTGCATACTCTCTAGGATGGACAGAATTACAGATGTAGAAGTGGATTGAGTCAGTGGCTCTGTATGAGGCAAGGGAGTAGGAGAGGGAGGTCTTGCTGTGTCATATAATTCAGCTGGTGCCGCAAGATTTATAGCTGTCTCAGTGGCATTTTCTTAGTGAGGTACGTATACTGCTTGATCCTAATGATGCAGATGTCAGTAGCGAGCTTGAATGGTCTATGTTCCATCTGCTTTGCGGTCATAGTGCATATGCCTTTACGTTGTCTCTGAAAGTAATGCGGCAACTAGAGGCTCAAATATGTTTGCATCTACATAGACACGAGTTGGTCCATCTGTGATGATGTTGGATATGACATATCCATTGTAGGTGCATGGCTTTAGAGGTAGTTGTCCGAACCATGGTTGAAAGCATTCATCCAATCAAATATGGTTGTTTCTATTCCATGATGGACTGCATCCACCACATGTCTTCAAGCGTCATCTTTGAAAATCTCCCTAACCGTGTATTTAGGTTGTGAGATATAATGAGGTGTAGAATTCGTTCATGAAGTCCTAGATGCACGGGTTTGTAGTCTACTTTAGCCATGTTTGGGCTTTTAAAAATAATTTTGCAGGCTTCAAGGGCTTGAAAGTGACTTGTTGGGTAGAAATAACCACCGTCAGGAATGTTATTAAATCGAGAGATGATTTCTACATTGATGTTATAGGTATGTCCTCAGATGAATGTTTGGAATTTTGTCAACTTCATTTTTCCCGTGTGGGGATCCCTTACATCCAAATTTGAGTAAAATATTTTGACAAGAGTGTCAAAACATTTTCCTCTTTGTTGAAGTAAATCTATCCAACCAAATTCCTCAAAGTGATTCAAATAAGAAAAATTTATAGATTCTAAGAAAGGAAAATCAATTACCCTACCTAGAGATACCTTTCGGTTCAAATAAGAGAGCAGGTATCAATCCTCTGCCTCTTGATTTGGGAAATCAGGGTTTGAGGTTAATGTCGTGTTCGTTCTCTGCCTTTTCCATTGACCCACTTATGGATTTTTAGTTCTAGGAATTTTCAAGATGGATTGGGTGATTTGAGTAAGAAGAGATTTTCTAGGGTTTTAGCAAGAGAGAGTTTGAATATGAAGAGATATCAATACTTTTGGATTCTAAGTGTTATTTAAACGTGAAATCGCGTACAAGTATTAATACATTAGAGTAACGTATTGATCTGTTCCTAGATCTGAAGAGATAGATCAATCTCTTCTTGAAGAGGAATTGATACATTTTAACATTTAGATACGAGTATCGATACGTTGAATTGAGTGTATCGATACATGAAAGCAGATTTAAATTTGGGCCTGGCCTTTAATAAGTATTTAATTTTGACGGTTAACTACTTGGTTTTCAAAGTTTTCAAAATTCAAGTGATTATTTATTGTTTGGATGCAAGGTATCAATCTGAAAGGAAGAATATTCATACATACTAGAAATGAGTTCTAATATCGATATGTTAAGAAAATGTGTCGATACTAAATAATGACACATGAAGGTATTGATATGATTTCAATGGCATATTGATCTATTATAACAGTATCAATACTCTGTGATAGATATATCGATCCGATTCATTTCAGGAATGAAATTTTGCTAGTTACATACACAGATAAGAAGACTCAACAATATTCAAACAATTTCCATCATTCCTAGTTCTGTTCTAATTGCACAAAATGATCTTTATCAAGTGATTTTGTAAAGATGTTAGCTAATTGAAGATTTGTGTTTATATACTCTAAACAAATATCTCCTTTATTAACATGGTCTCTAATGAAATAATGACGAATTTCTATATGATTAATCTTAGAGTAATGAACTAAATTTTTTTATTAGATTTATGACACTCATGTTATCACATAGAATTGGAATTTTACAAAGTTCTAATCTATAATCTTGCAATTAGTATTTAATCCATAAAAGTTGTGCACAACAACTACCTACGAATATGTATTCGGCTTCGGTAGTGAAAAGTGCAATGGTGTTTTGCTTCTTGCTAAACCAAGATACTAATGCGTTTCCAAGAAAGTAGCAAGTACCACTTGTACTTTTTCTATTTATTTTACATTCGAGTAACCTCTTAAACTAAACTCACCGTCTTTTAAATAAAATAATCCTAGATTGTGTGTCGTTCTTAAATATCAAAAAATTCGTTTTACCACTACAAGATGTGACTCTTTTGGATTACATTGAAATCTCGTACATATACACACTTCATAAAGAATATCGAGTCTAAAAGCGGTCATATAAAGCAATGATCTTATCATACCTCTATATAACCTTTGATCTATATTCTTTCATTTCTCATCTTTGTTTAGTGAAGTGGAAGTGCTCATAGAAGTTAGAATGGATTTGCCCTCTACCATATTAAATTTTCTTAAAAATTTTTTGATATACTTTGATTGGGAGATATAAATTCCAACATTTGTTTATTTAACTTGAAGTCTTAAAAAGAAATTTAATTCTTCTATCATGCTCATTTCAAATTCACCTTTCATAAGATTTGAAAACTCAATACACAATGACTCATTTATGCTTCCAAAAATGATATTATCAACATAGATTTGCACTAATAGAATATCTTCATCTTTGATTTTAATAAAAAGTGTAGTATCAACACTCCCCCTCATAAAATTGTGTTTTAACAAAAATTCACTAAGTCTTTCATACTAATTGTTTTAGACCACAAAGTGCCTCAGTGAGTTTAAAGACATGATTTGAAAATTTGTAGTTTTCAAAATTAAAAGGTTTCTTTACATGAACTTCTTCATTTATAAAATCATTTAGAAAGATACTTTTTACATCCATTTGATAAAGTTTGAAATTTTTGTAGCATGCAAATGCTAAGAGCACTCTAATAGCCTCTAATCTTGATACGGAAGCATATGTCTAATCATAGTCTATTCCCTCTTCTTGATTATTTCTTGTCCCACTAATCTAGTCTTATTTTGAGAGATATTCCCATTGTCATCAAGTTTGTTTTTAAATACCCACTTGGTATCTATAGTTGGTTAATCATTTGGTTTAGGTACTAAGGTCTAAACTTCATTTCTTTGAAATTGATTTAATTCTTTTTTTATCACTTAAGGCTTCTTCAACTTGTTTTGGTTCAATTTGAAAGACAAAGGCTAGATTTTGAACTTTATCTAGATTTTCATCAATTTCTCGTCTTTCTTCTAGTTTTGACTCCTTGTGAAGGATCATCTATTATTAGTTCTTTTTGATGACTAGAATTATATTTTCATGTTTTTGGGAGTTCTTTAGTAACTTGATCTTTTTCTATAATTTCACTTTGATTTTTCAAAGACTGGTCATTCAAGTTCAAGTTTTCCAAATTTTCAATTGTTTCTAATTTTTTCTCCTTTTCTTTAGCAATTAATTTGGCTAAGTTGGGATTATATTCGTCAAAAGTTATGTGCACACTTTCTTCCACGATTTGAGTCCTTTTATTGAAACCTCTATTGGCTTTACTCTTGGATGAATAGCCTAGTACCTAGATCGAACTTTAGCTCAAATTTTTCTAGGTTATCCTTAGTGTTAATAATGTAGCAATTACATCCAATTACGCTAAAGTATTTGATTTTAGATTTTCTTTGAAAGATTACCTCGTATAAAGTTTTGTTAAATATCTTTCTAATTAGAACTCTATTGGTTATATGACATGCGGTGTTAATAGCCTCAGTCCAAAAGTATTTAGGTAGATTATATTTACTTAGCATTGTTCTACCCATTTCTTGAAGAGTTCTATTCTTTCTTTCGGCAACTCCATTTTGTTGTGGGGTTCTAAGTGCAGAAAAATTGTGAGAATATTCATTCTCATGGCAAAGGTTTCTGAATTCTTTGTTTACAAATTCTCCACCTTGATCACTTTTAATCTTGACAATTTTAAAGCCTATTTCATTTTCAACTTTTCTTGAGAATTCATTAAAAGTTTTAAATGTATTACTTTTATTTGCCAAGAAGAAAACATATGTAAATCTTGAATAATCATCCAAAATTATGTATGCATATAGTTTTCCTCCTAACGATGTTACCCTATTTGGTCCAAAGAGGTCTATATGTAAAAGTTTTAAAGGTCTAGTTGTGGAAACTAAGTTTTTGGATTAGAAAGAGGTTTTAATTTGTTTTCCTAATTGGCAAGGACTACATACATTGTCTTTTGTAAATTTTAGATTGGGAATATCTCTCAATAGACCTTGTTTGGCAAGTTTTTGCAATAGATCCATATTACAATGTCTTAACCTTTTATGCCACATCCAAGAGTCATCACAATGAGTTTGCAAGCATATGTCATTCATTTCATTTAATTTTTCTAGTTCTATGATATATACATTATTATTCCTAGGTGCATAGAATAATTTATTTTTATGCTCATCAAATACTTCACAACCATTCATAAGAAATATGATTTTATATCCATGATCACATAATTAGCTAATGCTAAGAAAATTATACTTAAGACCTTTAACATATAGAACATCTTTAATTGAGATTGAGTTAATGTCAATGGTACTAATACCTTTCACCTTGTCTTGGTTATTATCTCCAAAGATCACATATTTTCTTTCTTCTTTCTTTAGATGGAGAAATACCTTCTTATTTCCCGTCATGTGTCTTGAGCAACTGCTATCAAGGAACCACTTCTTTTTGTACTTGTCGCTCTTTCCATGTAGTACCTCTTCCTCTTACTTTCTCATGAGGCAAAAATTTACTCTTTCATTTTCTGATGATGAGGTGTTATCTTCACTTGATGAGTCTTCTCATGTAACCTTCATTGCTTTCTTTTTCTTTTTCTTTTTCTTTTTATCATTTTTGTCCTTTCTTAGTGGACATTCGGATAATGTATGCCCCGGTTTCTTGCACTCATAGCAAATGATCTCTCTCCCTTTTTCTTTTTCTTTTTCAAAGCTTTTCTTGAATCCATCATTTCTTGGATAATCTCTTCCCTTCCAATTTCTTCCTTTGTTAAAATACTTCTTGAATTTCTTAGCCATGAGAAGAAATTCATCCTCCTCAGATTCTTCTTCACTTTCATTATCTTTATCTTTCATTTTTATAATCTTTAACGCTATATTTCTCTTGCCTTTTTTCTTTATCCTCATCATCATTGCATCTCCCTTTCAACTCATAAGTCATTAGCGAACCAAGGAGCTCCTCGATTGGCAAAGTTCTCAAATCTTTGGCTTCTCTAATTGCAGTCACTTTGGCTTCCCAGCTTCTAAGTAAACTTCTCAAGATTTTTGTAACAATATGTACATTTGAATAAGATCTACCAAGAGCCTTAAGCTTGTTAGTAATGTCAGTAAATTGTGTAAACATATCTTTGACACTTGCATGTAGTTTCATTTTAAACAATTCATAATCATGAACTAATTTGCTAATTTTTGAGTCCTTAACTCTACTTGTTCCTTCTTGTGTGACTTCTAACATATTCCAAATTGATTTAGCTGTTTCGCATCTTGAAATTTTATTGAATTCAGATCTATTTAAGGCACAGTAGAGAGTGTTCATTGCCTTTCCATTTAAAGTAAACCTATTTTTCTCATCAGAAGTCCACTCTATTTTTAGTTTTGGTTTCCTTTCTCTTGTGATTTCATCCTCAGTTGTGGGTGGATAATATTCATCTTTTATTACATTTAGGATCTCAAAATCTAATGTTGATAAGAAGATTTGCATCCTCTTTTTTAAGTAAACATAATCTGTTCCATTAAAAAAAAGTGGTCTATTTATAGATTATCACTTAACTATTTGTGTAAGATGATTGCTAGATGCCATTTTTAATCTACTTCTCAAGGTTGTTAATCCTATTTTACTAAGTTAAGCTCTGATACCCAAGAGGGGGGTGAATTAGGTTTTTAAAATTTAGAAATTAAAAATGTATGCAATGCAATGCAACAAATGAAATAGTAGTTAGAGAGATAAAGATACAAATGTAGTTTTATAGTGGTTCTGCAAATCTTGGCTTACGTCCACTCTCTTGGATGCAAATCATTTCTACCAAGGTTCAACTATCTTCTTATTTTAATGGGTCAATTAAAATCCAGTGCACTCCTTCTAAGGTGAAGGAAAATCTTATACTTACTTTTTTAAGGGTGAAGATGTACCTAATACCACGTTACAAATATATATTGGATTTTTGCTCTTACATTAGTGTAGATTTTTAATATGCTCTAACAAGAAATTAATCTCTCACATAAGACTTGAAAGATTTACAATAGAGAGAGAAAGTTTCAACTATTTTCGTTAGAAAATGCTATTCAAGAATTGCTATTGATATTGATGACAATAATCGTTCTACTTTACTTCACTGTTTATTTTTTATTTATATTCTTCATTTTTATAAAGTAATTTAAGTCCAACGGCTTGATTTTATGCATTTAATGTTCGCCATTAATGCCACAAAAATTATCGTTGAGCTTTAAAATCAGAAAGAGTATTGATCCATTTTTTCATGTATCGATCTCTTTATGTGAGCAATACAATTTGCATCCCGAATATCGATCTCTTCATCTTTAAGTATCGATCTGTTTGAGCTAGAGTTATTGCTGGGTTTTCGTGTATTGATCTATTGATGCTGGATATCGATCTGGTTTGCTTCGTAATTATTTTACAACTCTCTGTAAAGACCATGTATCGATCTTTTCTTCTCTATGTGTTGATCTAGTTGCCTTTGTAATTATTTTGTAACTCTCTGTGTAGATCGTGTATCGATATATTCTTCTCCATGCATTGATCTGGTTGCTTTTGTAATTATTTTGCAACTCTCTGTGAATACCGTGTATCAATCTCTTCTTCTTCATATATCAATCTAGTTGCCTTTATAATTATTTTGCAACTCTCTGTGAAGACCATGTATCAATCTCTTTTTCTCCATGTATCGATCTGGTTGCATTGGTGATTTCATCTGAAGTTACTATCTCAGCACAAATTGATATCCTCATCCTTATGTCGACCTTTGATGTATCGATCTGTTATAGTTCTTGTATCAATCTGTTGACTCACATATTGATCTATTTGTCTCTAAGTATTGATCCTGTAGGCTTTTTAATACACTTTGACAGAAATTGTTAAGGAATAATTTCAAGCATATTCATATATGATTTTAAAAAGCATTTAGGACATTTTTATTTTACGTAGTCATTATCAAAAACATATGAATACAAAATTTATTAAAGTTTGATATCATCAATTTCTCTCATAACATCATCACATTTTAAGCTTTAAATTTTTAAATAACCCAATTCACCCCCCTTTTAGATGTTGTCAACTAAGCCAACAAGTTGTATTAAAGCCTAACTTAGTGAAATAGGATTAACAACCTTGAGAAATATATCAAAAATGGCATCTAGCAACAACTCCACATAAGTAGTTGAAAGATAATTCACAAACCGACCACTATTCTTTAATGAGATTGATTATGCTTACTGAAAAAAGAGGATGCAAATCTTCTTGACAAAATTAGATTTCAAAATCCTAAACATAATAGAAGATGAGTACTTTCCATCCACAATAGAGAATGTAATAACTAGAGAGAGAAAATTAAAGTTAAAAAGGGAATGGATATTTGAAGATAGAAATCGTTTCACCTTAAATGGCAAAGCTATGAACATCCTTTACTGTACTCTAAATCGAGCCGAATTTAATAGAATTTCAGGATGTGAAACCGCTAAGTCTATTTGGGACATGTTTGAGGTCATACACGAGAGAACTAGTAAAGTCAAAGACTCAAAAATTAGCATGTTAGTTCATGATTATGAATTATTTAAAATGAAATCGTATGAAAGCATAAATGATATGTTTACTCATTTTACAAACATTACTAATAAACTTAAAACTCTTAGTAGATCTTATTCTAATGCAGATATTGTACAAAAATTTTAAGGAATCTACCTAGAAGCTGGGAAGTTAAAGTGACAGTAATTAGAGAGGTTAAGGATTTGAGAACGTTGCCTCTCGAAGAGCTTCTTGATTCACTCATGACTTATAAGTTGGAAGATACACGGAATGAGGATAAAGATAGAGAAAAGGGAAGGAAAAACATTGCCTTAAATATCACTAAAAAGGAAGAAGAAGGTGATAAAAGCGAAGAAGAATTCAAGGAGGACGAATTTTTTCTCATGGCCAAGAAACTGAAAAAATACTTCAATAAAGATAGGCCTAAAGGAAGAAATTGAAGAAGAAAATACTTCTCAAGAAATGAAAAGTTTAAGAGGAATTATGAAAAGGAAAAAAGAGAAGGAAAAAGAAGGGAAAATCATTTGCTATGAATGTAAGAAGCCAGAGCATACAAGACTCGAATGTCCACCAAGGAAAGATAAGAGGGATAAGAAAAAGAAGAAAGCGATGAAAGTGACATTAGATGACTCATCTAATGAAGAGATCAGTTTTTCATCAGAAAATGAGCGAGTAAACTTCTGCTTCATGAGATAGCAAGAAAATGAGATAATATCCTTAGGCCAAAAACTCTTCATATTATGATACATGCACACGTAGTGATAACGATAACTTATTAGGAGATGATTTAAGCGCATTGTATGAAAAACTTAGAGATGATTTTCAAAAGTTATATTAAACATAAAGAAGTGAAGAAAAAGAATTCTTTAATGGTAAAAGAAAGTGATTCATTAAAACTAAGAGTTAGAGAACTTGAACTTAAAAATGAATCTAGCATGTTTAAAAAGTTTGATGCATTAAAAGATGAAAACAAAATCATAAAAGATAAAATAGTTTCCCTTAAAGAAATGTTAGCAAAATTTACACAAGTGAAAGAATCCTTAAATAAATTCTTAGGTAGCCAAAGATTAGTGTTTGATAAAGCCAGACTTGGTTACGAACAAGGAATGAAACAAAAAACCTATGCAAATTATTTTGTGAAATCCACTCAATGAGTAACATCATCTATTACTTGTCATTATTGCAATAGGAAAGGCCAATATAGCAACACATGTCTATATAAGAAAAATACATATAATAAACCTAAGATGATGTGGATACCCAAGGGAACAAAACTTAAGGAAATCATGCATGTTAAAATGGCCAAGACTTTCAAAGGTAGAACAAATATTTGTGGATCTAAAGTCACTTGGGTACCAAAATAAACTTGTCTATTTTGTAGGTACCTCATGTGAAGAGCAATAAGTACAAGAAAAAGTGGTTTCTCAATAATGGCTGCTCAAGACACATGACGGGAAACAAAAGGTTTCTTTTTTCCATATAAAGAAAGAAGAGTGAAAAGATGTGATCTTTAGAGACAATAGACGAGACAAGGTGAAAGGTATTGGAACCATAGGTATCAACTCAATTCTAATAAAAGATGTCTTATATATTAAAGGTTTGAAATATAACTTGCTTAGTATTAGTCAATTGTGTGATTATGGATATAAAGCTATATTTCTTAAAAATGATTGTGAAGTGTTAGATGAGCATGCAAATAAGCTATTCTATGCACCTAGAAACAATGATGTGTATACCATAGAACTAGAAAACTTGGATGAAGTGAATGACATTTATTTACATGTTCTATATGATGATTCTTGGAAGTGACATAAAAGATTATGACATTGCAGTATGGATCTTTTACAAAAACTAGTTAAACAAGGCTTGTTAGGAGATCTACCCAATCTAAACTCCACAAAAAAACAAAATATATAGTCTTACCAGCTAGGAAAACAAGTCAAAACACCTTTAAATCTAAAAACACAGTTTTCACAACAAGACCATTGGAACTTCTATATATTAATTTTTTTAGACCAAATAGAGTTGCATCCTTAGGAGGAAAGCTTTACGCATATGTAATAGTCGATGATTACTCAAGATTTACTTGGGTATTCTTCTTAGATAGCAAGAGCAATACATTTAAAACTTTTGAGAAAATTTGAAAGAAGATTCAACACCAAATGGGTTATAAAATTATAAAAATTAGGAGTGATCAAAGTGGAGAGTTTGTGAACAAAGATTTTGACAATCTAGGTGGAGAGTTTGTGAACAAAGATTTTGACAATCTATGTAATGAGAATGGATATTCTCACAACTTTTTTATACCTAAAACCCCACAACAAAATTGAGTTGCTGAAAGAAAGAATAAAACTTTACAAGAAATGGGTAAAATAATGCTAAGTGAATATAACTTGCCCAAATACTTTTGGGCCGAGGCTATAAACACCACATGTCATATAACAAATAGGGTTTTAATTAGAAAAATATAAAACAAAACTCTATATAAGCCAATCTTTCAAAAAAAACCTAAGATTAAGTACTTTAGAGTATTTGGATGCAATTATTATATTCTTAATACAAAAGACAATTTTGAAAAATTTGAGTCTAAATCCGATCTAGGAATATTTTTAGGATACTCATTCAAAAGCAAAGCTTATAGAGTTTTCAATAGGAGGACTCAAATCGTGGAAGAAAACGTGCATGTAACATTTGATGAATTTGATCCCGACTTGACTAAATTAATTGCCAAAGAAAAAGAAAAGGAATTAGAAGTTTTTGAAAACTTAGAAAAATTGAACTTGAATGACAAATCTTTAGAAAAAGAGATTCTAGAAGAAGAGGAAGCTACTAAAGAACTTCCCAAAGCATAGAGATATGCATTTAACCATCTAAAAGAATTAATAATAGGAGATCTCTCATAAGGGGTCAATATTAGAAGAAGAGCAAGACAGATGGATGAAAATCTAAATATGGTTCAAAACTTAGTATTTGTCTCTCAAATTGAACAAAAACAAGTTGAAGAAGCCTTAAAAGATGAAAATTGGTTAATGGCCATGCAAGAAGAATTAAATTAATTTCAAATAAATGAAGTTTAGATATTAGTACCTAGACTTAACGATTATCCAACTATAGGTATGGAATAAGTGTTTAGGAACAAACTTGGTGAGAATGAGAATATCTCTCAAAATAAGGATAGACTAGTGGCACATGGATATAGTCAAGAAGAAGGAATAGATTATGATGAAACTTATGCTCTTGTAGCTAGATTAAAAGCCATTAGAGTGCTCTTAGCCTTTGTATGTTATAAAAACTTCAAACTTTATCAAATGGATGCCAAAAGTGCATTTTTAAATGGTTTTATAAATAAAGAAGTTTATCTATAACAATCTTCTGGTTTTGAGAACTATAAATTTTCAAATCATGTTTACAAACTCACTATGACATTTTATGGTTTAAACAAGTACCTAGAGCTTAGTACGAAAGATTTAGTGAATTTTTATTAAAACATAATTTTGTGAGGGAAAGTGTTGATACTACACTTTTTATTAAAACTAAATAAAATGATATTTTATTAGTTCAAATTTATGTTAATGATATCATCTTTGGAAGCACAAATAAGTCATTGTGCATTGATTTTTCAAATCTTATTAAAGACAAATTTGAAATGAGCATGATGAGAGAACTAAATTTCTTTTTAAGACTTTAAATTAAACAAACAAATTATGAAATTTATATCTCCCAATCAAAATACATCAAAGAATTATTAAGAAAATTTGACATGATAGAGGGTAAATCCATTCAAACTTCTATGAGTACTTCTACTTCTTTAGATAAAGATGAGATAGGAAAGAATATGGATCAAAATTTATACAGAGGCATCATAGGATCATTACTCTACTTGAATGCCTCTAGACCTGACATTCTCTACGAAGTGTGTGTTTATGCTAGGTTTCAATCTAATCCCAATAAATCACCCATTGTAGCAGTAAAACATATTTTTAGATACTTAAGAGTCACACCTAACTTAAGATTGTTTTATCCAAAGGATAGTGAATTTAGCTTGAAAAGCTATTCGGTTACAGACTATAGAGGGTGTAAAATGGGTAGAAAAAGCATAAGTGCTACTTACTACTTTCCTAAAAATGCATTAGTATCTTGGTTTAGTAAGAAACAAAACACAGTTACACTTTCCATCATCGAAGCAGAATATATATCAATAGGGAGTTATTGTGCATAACTCTTATGGATTAAATATCAATTGCTAGACTATGGATTAGATCTTAGTCAAATTCCCATTTTATGTGATAACACAAGTGCCATAAACTTGACTGACAATCCTATGCATCACTCTAAAACTAAGCATATTAAAATCTGTCATCATTTCATTAGAGATCATGTTAGTAAAAGAGATGTTTACTTATAATATGTCAACACAAATATTCAATTAACTGACATCTTCACTAAGCCACTTGATAAAGATTGTTTCTGTGTAATTAGAAATGAACTAGAAATTATGGAAATTGATTTAATCGTATTTGAACTTGTTTATGTGTGAAATTGGTTGAAAATTATTCTAAAAGGAGTTAGATTGATACTTTTATCACAAAGTATCGATTACCTTGATAGCGGGTAAATACGCCCTTGAAATCGTATTGATACCTTTATACATTTTAACGTCGAATCGACATAACCCATAAATGTATCATTACAAGATTTCATTCCTAGTATATATTGATACATCTCCCATTTGGAACGATACTTTGGCTTTAATTAATAAGATGGCCACGTGTACCTAGAGAAATTTAAAAGACCAATGATTAACTGCCAAAATTAAATGCACATTAAAGGACATGCTCGAATATCGATATTTATTCATCTTCCGACTAGCATGTATCACCACATTTATTAAAAGTATCGATACTCATACCTTTAAAGGCAAAAGTCAATATTTCTTCAAGAAAAATCAATACCTCTTCTCAAATTCATAAACGGATTGATACTTTAATTAAATGTATCAATACCTTTACGAGTTTTTCGAGGGAAATATCTAGGATTCTTCACTTTCACTCAAGACTTTATCTCTCTATAATCAAAAGCCCTAACTCTCTGGATATCTCAAAACCTTCAAAAACAAACTCCACAATGCCTAGAATAAAAAACCCAGAAGTCATTCAACGCAAAAGACCAAGAATGCATAAGGCCTTCTCCTTAAATCTGAACTTCCTAAATAATGAGGCCGATGATCGATACATCAACCTCTTTTTTAACAAAAAGGTCGCACTAGGTAGAGTGATTGACTCCAATCTTCTTAAGTCTATAAACTTTCCTTACCTTAGAACCTTTGAAGAGTTCTGTTGGATCCATTACTTGAAGCAAAAAGGGGCGTGCTTTGACAGCTTGGTAAAAATATTTATGCAAACATTGATGCCAATAATCCTTGTACGGGAAAAGTGAAGATAAGCAAATACACAAGCTCAGTTCGGGAAATTCTTTCCAAGTCAATACAAGTATTTTATCGAGGATACTTCATGTACTAGAGGACAGAGTTCATTATACGACCGGCATTTTTCAGCCATTAGAGGCTTGCTGAGTTATCTTCAAAAACCCGGACATGGCAGAGGTGGACAACAAACCTGTCAGACTTAGACTTCACGAGCAAATTCTTCATCTCATTGTCTCCTACAATCTCAAAGCCTGATCCAAACGATTTTAAAAAATGACTTATGAAGATAAGTGGTGGATGCAAAGCATCATGGAGGGCAGAAAATCGGATCTTGTGTCATGGATACTTAATGTCACGGTAAGGGTGATGATGTCATAGGCGAGCCATCTACATTATGACTACGTTATCTCAGCCATAATATACAAAAGTCCCTTATGGATATTTGTAAAGACCGACAAAATTGAGCCCCCAGCAATCGTGATGCTATCGGAGACCACTCTCCGCCATATGTACTACCAGCTAATGACAAGTGGTTAATGGGTACTTCAAGCTCGGTACCAATACCTAGCACCCAAGTCGGTTCAGGAGGAGCCTGTGGAGCAACAGACAGAGGAGCCTGCACCTCAACCGATGGATGATTAACCTGTTCCAGCACCTTTCTCTCCACATATTATACTAGCATAAATTTCTCAACCTCCCTCAGCTAGAGTAGAACTAAATACCCAATCACTTCCTCACTTAGCACTAATCACTATCTTGGAGGAAATACAGGCTAAAATGATGCGTATTGATCATCGGGTGGACGCCGCCTTAACCACCTTCGATGAGAGGATTATCGGCATCGAGACTATGGTCACTACTAGGATGCATAAGATCGAGGAGCGACTTGTATAGACTGACCAAGGCATCTCTTAGCTTGGCCAATTTGGGTTGAAGTTCTGAAATTTGACTCGATACTTCATGTAGAGCTTGGCTAGAGTCGCCACCCCAGTACCAACAAATTGAAGACCTACGGCCTCCTCATCTGCCCCCCGACCACCTCCACCCAACTACTAATTCCAATAAGTCTCCTAACCAAGCACGTCTCAGCCTATCCAACTAGACGTCTATAGCGATTATTTAGATGAAATTTTATATTAGTGGTGTATTTTTTTTTATTTTGTTCAAATGTTTTTTGTATTGTCTTGAGACATTTTAGCTATTTTGGAATCTCCCATACCTAGTATTACTATTTTTATCACTTACTAATATTTCCATATTTTATTATCTATTTGAGCGCTTGTTTACATTTTCTTCTTTAAATGTTGACAAAAAAGGGGAGAAACATAAGAATTGAAATACTTTAATTGAATTCTAATAGGGAATATAATAAAATTTGAGCATAACATTAAGAGGAAGAAAAAAAGGGGAGAAATGACAAAATTTGACATTTCATGTAAAGAGAAAGTTAAAAAATGACTTAGTTATTTTTAAGAGAGAGTTAAACACTTAAAATTGACTAAAAATCTTTAAGATACACTTTATTTTTGTCATTATCACAAAAGAGAGAGATTGATGATATCATGTTAGTAATTGAAATATGAAATTTATGATATCATAATAAGTAAATGTATGTTTTCGATGATGACTAAGTTTATCGTAATGTCAAATTAATTTGTGATAATAAAATGAATTTAGACTTATTGAGAATCAAGTAAACTATGTATGAATATGCTTGTAATCAATCATAACAAATCACTTTGAAAAGTGCACTTAAAGTTTAAAAGGATCGATATGTGAAGGCAAAGGATTGGTATTTCTAGTGAACGAATCGATACCCTTAATAAATAAATCAATACACTTTAAGGAGGTCGATAGAAGAAAGTGAAGAGATCGATGTTCGCAAAGGCAAAAGCTTTAGATGAAATCACCAAGTCAAATGGATCGATACTGAAACAAGCAAATCTATACTTTTAGAGAAGATCGACACTCAGAGTTCAGAAGATCGATACTTACAATTCCAGAGAGTTGCAAAATATTTATGAAGAAGACCAGATTGATACTTGAGCCAAAGAGATCGATACATGGCAATTCTATAGAGTTGCAAAATATTTACGAAGTAGACCAGATCGATACTTAAGCCAATGAGATCAATACATAGCAATTCTAAAATGTTGCAAAATATTTACAAAGCAGACCAGATCGATACCCAAGCTAAAAAGATCGATACGTTGCAATTCCAAAGAATTGAAAATTATTTACGAAGTGAACCAGATTGATACACTAAGAAGAATAGATCGAAACTCTAGATGAAATGCCAACTCAGATTCAAATTGTGGCTTAAACGGACGATACTCTTCCAAACAGAATTGATACTTCCTATAGATTTAAAGCTCAACGGTAACTCTGTAGCATTTATGACAGATAATAAATGCACCTAATCAAGCTACTGGACATTAAGGTCTTCACAAAAAGAATTAATATAAATAGAAAACTTGAAGACAAATAGAATTAACAGAGCTCATTGTAAAAATTGCTAAACATTCTCAAAAATATTCTTAACGTAAATAGTATTTTTCTTTCTCTAATGTAACAAGTTTTTATTCTCTCTTATGAGAGAAAATTTATTTGTACGAGCATATTGATACATTTACTCTATTATGAGAGTTGATAAAACATAATTAATATTCTTAATTGTATTAGATTTAACTTCACCCAGAACAAATGAAGAATGCATTGGGTTACCTTTCACTTGAATAAAAGAAGTTGTATGGTTACCTTTTACCTCAGAATAAGTTATATTGGATTTTACTTGACCTGAAGAAACAAAGAGATAATCAAACCTCAACGGTGATCCAAAATGGAGAAAGTGGACGTAAGCCAAGCTTGCCAAACCACTATAAACTTTGTGTTTGTCTTCTCTTTCTAATATTTTATTTGTTGCACTGCATTATATTGATTTTAAATCTTAAATTTTTAAATATTTCAATTCACCCCCCTTCTTGGGTGTTGCCAACTGGGCCAACAACCTGGACCTATAAAATCTAAACCAAGCGGAAGTGCCAAAAATAAGTTCTGTGAATTCCACCAAAGCGTCGGACACTTGACAGATGATTGTTTTGACCTCAGTAATCATGTCAAGGTTCTGATCCAAAATAGTTACTTGTTAGATTTCCTAACGAATGGTAGGAAAGAGCTTGGTACTCTAAACCAAGAGGTCAAGCGTGAGAAGATGCATGAGAAGTAGACCATGGTGATCTCAGGTGGAGCTACATTGACAGGAAATTCAAATAGGAAAAAAAGCTATTTAAGATAGTCAT
The DNA here is from genome assembly GCA_035584115.1 of Cedrela odorata. Taxonomy (NCBI): domain Eukaryota; kingdom Viridiplantae; phylum Streptophyta; class Magnoliopsida; order Sapindales; family Meliaceae; genus Cedrela; species Cedrela odorata. Next base: position 450 of record JAXCLQ010044297.1, on the reverse strand, counting down.
TGCCAAATTCCACCTTGGACATTCACATTATGAATGTCAAAACCGATAAAAAGAAAAAGTTTACCTTAGTTCCAATTATGTTAACGGTTGAAGATAAGGTGGGAATACACTACCCAGACGATGACACTTTGGTAATAATACTGGACGTAGTAACAACTCAGGTCAACCGAATCTTGGTAGATACGGAGAGTTCAGCCGATATCATCTTCAAAAAAACCTTAAACTCCTTGGGAATCGAAGATTTGAGGTTGAGACCCGCTGAGATTACTCTTCATGACTTCAGAGAGTGGGAGAAAAGTCAGACCAAAAGACTTCGGAAATAATTTAATAGGCCTAAAAATTAAAATACATGTGTATATATAAGTGTTATATGTATGTGTGTATTTATAATTCTTTAATTAGTTAAAGAATTATGACAATTACATAAATATGTAATTTAAAGTAAATTAC